>CM021101.1:768113348-768264306 GCA_007115665.2 Sequoiadendron giganteum
TGACATGGAATAATGATTTTTTGTTTAATCACTGTCCTTTTCAGACTTCAAACGTTTATCATCATTTGCAAAGGAATAATTTGCTTTGCTTGCATTGGAAGGTTAGGGCAAACATTTCTTTCTGTCTCACGTTTTTTTTGACACCCCCATTCTGGCCGCCATGCTCGAGTTTGTATCTCAGCTGTTTCTTTGCTATCCCTGGCGTGTTTGCTCTTGGACAGCGATCAGGAGCAGTCAGGAGACCAACACAATGGTTGCTCTGTGTCACTGTTTCCTGCCACTGGGTGTTGGCACGCTTTTGGAAGGCAGTGTGGCCATTTTTCTCCTCTACAAGACTGGTAATCATTCATTGACAGCAACATTCGTTTACCAGGTATTCTTCTTTTGATTGGTTTGCAGATCCGCTTCTGGACAAGCAAGATGGTTACAAACTTATTCTTTCTCTCTTATGCAAAGTGAAAAATTGAAAATGCCTATTGCTTTCAAGAGAAAAGTCTGAAATATTTACTTTTAAAAATGAAAAACGTGACTGCAATTTCATTTAAAGGTTATCATGACAGTTATTTTAAGGAACTGTGTTTTCTGGTTGTGGGTAATGATAATGTCATCAAATCTCTTCAGTTGTTTATCTGGGTTCATGGATAACGGTTCTTGTGAAGTTACTTTAGTCACACTTCATAGTGATTTCAGTTTCTTAAGATTTGCAATCACTATAATGGGTATAGTTCATGGAATATTCTCTCAGCCTTACTGGAAATTATGGGTAAATGTTATAATGCATGTTTAATAGCTTTCGGTTGCAGGTTGGTTGGGGTTTCAGTTACTTTTTTTTCATAGCATCTTATTTGTCAAAACTCCTATGGTATATGCACTCTTCATTACTACTTGTGGGTATAATCTGAAAGAGGTTTCATTTTTGCTAAAAATACTTTTGTTGCATTGTTGGTTCTATCAAGGAAAAATGGTTATCATTTCAGTTTTAAATGATGTGCTCTCACTGCTTTTGTGTAAGCATTGCATGTGCAAGCTTCTAGTGAAGATATGCTCTGTCACACCTCTATTCTTGGACTTTTTTGTTCTATCCTCAACATAAAGAAAGAATCTTCTTTTATGATCACTGCAGCATCAGATCTGTTTCTTGACAGTCATTCTATAACCTGAAAAACAATCTTGTATAACCTTCTAGAATGTGAAATTTGAGAAACAGTGGTAATACTTCCAATATGTAATGATGTTTTCTGTAAAAAGCCAAAAACAGTGAGTTTAGGGTTCTATCATGATAGAAAATCAAAAACTTGAAATAGGGGTATTACTATTTAGAGATGTGAAAGTCTATTTTGTTCTTTGATGCTAAAAATTGGAAAACATAGTGTGTAGTCAAATTTGTAGTTTATGTATGGGAAAAGATTGAAAATCAAACAGTGAGAAAAGAAAGAAAAGATGTATTATTGTAAAACATTTTGATGAGATTGTATTGTGACGGTGATAGGATTTTCCTCAAGCTGCATCGAGATTAGATAATGCATGGAATTCTGAAGAGTCAATTTTGACTCTTGAAAATTCTATGTTTTGTCTGTCAAGAGGCACTTTACAGAAATCAAGTGAAACAGAGAGATCCTTTGTACTATTGTACATTCTATTGAATATCAGGAAATGGGTTGGTGTTCCTTGAGATTGGTGTCTCTAAACAAGGGGTTGGTGCTCCTTGAGTCGGTGCTCAAAAATCAGCCATTGAGTCTTTGTCAAAATAAATTATTGAAATGAAAGCCTGAAAAAGGTAGCAAGTTCAGGAGTGGTTTTTCTACCCCGGGAGGGTTTTCCACTCGGCATATCTTTTGTCTATTTGTGTCTTTGTGACTCATTTGCTTCAGTACTTTACTGCTTTAAAATGCAATGTTACACTACTCATTTCAGTTTATACAATTGCATTTGAATACATGAATGACACTATAATTGATAAATGAGAACATATGTATGGTTCTTTTCAGTTTCAGTTTAAATTGTTTAAGAATTTATAAACATTGATTCACCCCCCCCCCCTCTCAGTGTATTTTCACTCCAACAAAATCAACCAGGTGTTAGCAAACCAACCGCTCAGAACATCCAAATCTAGGCTAAAGAACATAGAAAAACTCAGGGAAGACACCACTGAGCCAAGAGAGACAAACATCTTAATGGTGTAGATCACAATCAAACCCCACACAGTTAAAATATGAAAAACATCAACTTTTGTGCAGTACCAATCCACACACAAGGTGTCAAAAAACCAACCGCTCAAAACATCCAAATTTGAGCCCAAGAAATCATTTTTTGTGCAACACCAATCCACACACACATCAAATTCCCTACAACACCAATCCACCTGATCAACCAACCCAATCTCCACCTCTAAAGGAGAGGACTCCCCTCTGTAGGAAAGGATGAAGATAAACCCCTTACCACCAAAGCCACAACACTCCAATCCAAACAAGATTCACCTCAATAGGAACCAGAATAAGGGAGGAGATCCCCACCAACCCGACAGCATCCATCTCCACCTCAATAGAAGATGGTTCCACCTCAAGAGGAACAATCTCCCTCTCAATAGGAGACACAAGCTGAGAAACCCAACGGAAAGTAACTTCAGAAGAAAGGGATAACCCAGCATCCCTTAGCATCACAAACATTAGGTAACAGTAGGAAGCAGTAGAAAACACAACAATCAGTTCACAAAAATGGGTCCAAAGAATAGAGAATAAGCATATCCTAGCCACTAGTAATCTAGTACCAATCAGAACATAGATCATTAACTGAAAAACACATAAATCCTTCTACCAAAAAAGAATAATACCCCCTTTTATCCTCATAATCTTCAAAACCACAAAGGAGGCCACAAAAACTTCCAAAAACCACAGAAAATACTAGGTTAATAGAGAATCCGACATCTAGACATTAGCAAAGAAGTCGAAATACAATATTTTGTAATCCACTAAATGTTGCAGAGAGAGCCTAGGATGGCAAGGGGAAATAATGGAAAGAAGAGTTAAAGAAAAATCTAGAACAAGAAGCATACCATCCGCCCCAACACATCAATCAGAGCTAAAAATAGGTCAATCCAAAGAAAAAACCCTTACAAGCGAGCCAAAGCACACACCAACAAGGATATCTCACAGCCCAAGCAACCAGCAGAATGCTAGGAAGAAAACTAGCAACACCAACGCAATCGGTCACACCCCAACACCATAGAGAAACCAACAAGCAACCAGAGATAAAGTAGCAAAAACCCCACACCCTGTCATCCGCAAAATACAACAGAGAGATCCCAGTGGGGCAAAGGGGAACAAAGCAAAGAAAAATTAGTGAAAAGGCCAACACAAGAAGCGCCCCATCCGCCCCAACGCACCAGTCAGAGCTAAAGATAGACCAATCCATCGATAAAACCTCTACAAAGGGCCCAAAGAACCCACCAACAAGGCTAACCTGCAGCCCAAAAGAAGCACAAGAAGCCAACAAAATGTGAGGAAGCCAAACAAAAACCCCACCCAAGCAACCTGCCACATCCCAGCAACATAGAACGACAAGGCATCTGAAACCCATAAGCCAGCAAGTTACAGCGAGAAATAGAAAAATCCCAGGAGGGAAAGGGGAAATAATGCAGAGAAGAGACAAGGGCCAGGCCGAAACAAGCAGCACACCATCTGCCCCAACACGCCAATCAAAGCTAAATATAGACCAAACCACTAACAAAACCCTTGCAAGGAGCCCAAAGCACACACCAACAAGGCTTTCCCACAAACCAAAAGCAACAAAAAGTGGAGAAGTAAACCAACAGCCCCTTCCATGCAACAAGTTGCAATCTAGAAACCCAACCGCCTACAAGCAACAAAGCAGACGAAAACCAGAAGCCAACCATCTACGTCATAAAAATCTAGATCAAACTCTCCAGCTCCCTCTCCCTCCGAAGAATTCAAAACCGCACCCCCACCGCTCTTCCTGCTCTCCATCCTATTATCTTTTTCGGAGGCTATGACTTTGTTGTTGACCATCATCTAAAAGGAGTGTTGCCACAATAATGGGTTACACTTTTTGGGACATCTTGATTTTTGCTTAAATCATATATTTTTAGAAAAAATATAATTGTTTAAGCCTTGAAAGGTTCCATTTAAAGGATTTTAATTGAAGAGGGTTTGTTCAAACCCCTTTGGATAGAATCTTGCTAGTTTTAAACCATACCTATAATGGAGTCTCTTCTACACCTATCAAAATGTTGATAAAAAACCACTTTTGATTAAACTTTTGGGAGATCAAATGAATTCATTTAAAATTTATGTTTTGTAAGTATGTATTTCTTATTATAAGCTTCCCAAAAATTACAATTTTTAATATATTTAATTTGACTATTATATTTATTTTTTAGTTTTTGTGAAGGTAAGTTTTTCACCGAAAATCAAGCTCTATGTTCTGCACATGTGGAAAAATAGTAGATTACCAAACAAAATCTGAAAAATATCTATGTTCTTGGTATTGATGTCTTTGATCCAACAAAAAAAAAAGAATTTCGATACATACAAAAAATGTTGTGTTATACAATAAACCTATGTCTAAATTGTAATTGGTTTAACTTCAAAACTTAATTAAGAAAAAAATATTCAATAAAACACTATGAAACCAAATGAAGGAGCTAGATGTTGTAGTTACAAATCTAAATTAAGAAAAATATAGAATTTTATCTTTCATAGAAAAAAGTTATGTGTTATACAGTAAACATCACTCTTTAAAAATGGTGTTTATTGTTAAAAACTAGTTATCGAAGGAGATGGAAAAAGAAGTGCAATTTTATTCCAAAATTTAAAAATATATATATTTAGAATCTAAAAACAAAATATCACAAATCACTAGTTTGCATCATCTTCAAATTCATCATGGTTTAGTAGCTATAAGTGTCTGAAAGTGAAGATTTAGTTAAAAAAGTTCAGTTCAATGTCAAGTTTGGTCAAAAAGTGTAACCCACTATTGTGGGATCACCCAAAGGTACTTTTCATCTTATTTTTAGATGTATTATGTTCTCCTATTTTTCTTCTCATGGATATGGTTCTTGATCTATACTTTTTTAGTTGTATAGGGTTCATTTGAGAAGTATTTTGTATGTTTATCTCCTTATGCATGTAAGTTTGATTGGTGTCCTTTATGAGGAGTTTAGGAGATGTTATTGGGATTATTCTTAGTTATGGAATAGATTTGAGTTTGATATTCCTTGGTTAGAGAGGCTTACATCCATGTTGGTTCCATGATATACATATATTTTATTTGATCTATGAGATTGAATGGTTGGGTGTTAAGAATTTTTAGTTGGGGTTGTCAACGAGATCTTACTCGACACAACTTAGCACTTTGAGGTGTTGGTAGAAGGTCGTGTTATGAGATATGGTTTACATGTTATCTCTCTCTTTTTTATGGATACTCCTTGTAGGTTCATGTTCACAAATGGTTTAGTATGATGGACTTGGGAGAGTTATGGTGATTTATTGTGAGAGTATGCAGCAATTATTGTTGCATGTGTGGATCATTGTGATTGTTTTTGTTACTACATCATTTTATTATGAACCACTTTGGTTTGAGTGTTGATTGGTAGACTTGGTATACCTTGATCTATTTTCATATTTGGCATTACTCATGTAGTGGGAATTCCTTAATGCATATCTCATGGATGGGTTTTATTTAGGGAGCTTGTGATTATGGTTTATGGGTTGGATAAGTTGTTGGCATGAGTTTTACTAGTGTGTTTTGGGTACATTAGATATATGGACAATCAAATGGATTAGCATTCATCGTGATTTTTATTTCCAATCATGTGGGTTTTTTCATTTAGCAACAACTTGGAGACTTTGTTATCAGTTGGATTTTATGCTTGTGTTAATTGGATTGATACATCTTCACCTTGGCTTGTTCCTTTTCTTCCACAGGTAACATGTTAGAGGATGAGAGGAGTTCTTTCTTGAGATGGTGGTCAAGATGTTATTGTAGGTATCTTGATGTAGCACAAGAGCATGTTAAAGGTTCATGTGGTTTCATGGATGGCTATGATGATGTATTTTCATCAATTGACCCTTATGCAATGTACAAATGGGAGAATATTAGGATCAAGGTGTTGTACACATTGCACAAGAAAAAAAATTTTAATTATGTAAAATAAATATTTATTTGTGGTGCATCTTAAAAGATGTGTTTAGTCATATTAAATATTTATTTGGATCTACTTATAAAATTGTTTGTGAAATCGGTTAGATGTTTTATGTGTGAATTGCACATGGGTAAACATTTAATTGAAAAACTTAGTACGGAAAAGTAAATGTTGGGGTCAATGGGTTTGAGACACATGGTTTTATATTTACCCCTTGATTGTTTCATGTGGTCTTGATTCTATAAAAGCAAGCACATATTTAGTTGTTGGGGTTGGCTAGTTGGTTTGAAATATTTATTTAGGTCCACTTATAAAGTTGTATGTGACACAATTGGCTATATATTTAATGTTTGGGTTGCACTTGAGAAAACATTTAATATTAGAAAAACTTAGTGCCAAAAATTAAATGTTGGGTTCAATGGTTTTGAGATGCATGGTTTTACATTTACCACTCAATTGTTTTGTGAGAACTTGATTCTATAAAAGCAAGCACGTGTTTAGTGGTTGGGGTTGGATAGTTGGTTTGTTGATTGTTTGGCTTGGCTATCATTGCATTGAGATCTCTTGTTGAGTGCATATGTCAAGCACGACATGGGATGTGTGGTTGCCTAGTTACCCACTATGTAGGTACACATGGAGGATGCCTTGGAAGAGTTTGTTGCTTTAGAAGTATTCATGGAGACTCTATAAGTGTATTGTTGTGTTCTTAGTATTGAATGATATATTAAGTGTGGATGGTTTTTGAGGATAGCTTTTTCCCTCATGAGAGTTTTTCCATGTGATATCTTGTGCACTAGAAGTAGAAGAGCATCTAGTCGATGATGCCAATTGTTAATTGGTAGTTTATTATATATATAGAAATTAAATAATTATAAATTATAATTGATATTAAAGTTAGTATATCCTAGTTGAGATTAGTGAAGAGGGTGTGAAGCTCTCCAAATTAATAAAATTAGAAAATTTGTACAAAGGCCATTTTTTATTAAGGAAACATATCCTATCACCATTAGCAATTTATGTTGGTAAAATGATGATGATATCAAAAAAGGATGGTCATAGGGACTTACACAACAATTTGTATTGGAAATTTATCATATTGTGTATTGGAAATTTATTATTTGCTTAGTTTATAAGACTTGAAAATGTGTTGATAAATATGAGGGTTTTATTTGTTAACCATTTTTTAGGATCAATATTTTTTAATACAAGAAAAAGATTGATAATTATGTGTGAAATAATTCATTCAATTAAAGCAAATAACCATAATTATGCTCTTAGTTTTAGGATGCTTCGTCAAACCTTCTTGAAACAACACTTATGATAATATAAGGACCACTAAACACCTCATCAATTAGACAAGGACTATAACCCTATATTTTCTTGGTTACTCTACCTACACATAAATTTGTTTAATTCCTTCTTATGTGATGGATATTTTGTGTGTCCATGTTATACTTCATTATAATACCCATGAGTATTATTTCTAAACCATTCATATTAACAAAAAAAAAATGATAATGTTTGAATGGGTTGCCTATGTTGGTGTGCCATCTCTAAGATAGTGTAAAGTTTTTTAAATATTCATGAAGGAATTCATGTTGGTGAAGCCCATTAGGATTATTTCTCATAATAGTTTTTTTAAGAATTGTGAATTTATTTAAATATTCATGACGGAATTCATGTTAGAGAAGCCCATTGATATCATTTGTCATAATAGTTTTTTTAAGAATTTTGATCTTTTTTTCCAAGAGAATATACCATAGGCTTTCCACGATGAGAACACTCTAACTGACCAAACCCATCTCTCCCTAAACTAAAAATCATCTCAAGAGGAAGACCACTACCTTAACATTATTTTCAAGTGCACTATATATTACTAATTTATTAAAATAGTTTTCATTAAATTCATGTGTTCTTAAATAATATAATCTTGAGAGAAGTAGAACCATTATTAAACTAATCAACATTAATAAGATCCTCAACTTGATCAACAACGTGATCACCATTGGCATGTTCAATAACATGAACACCATCATATGAACATGATTAGTGTGGACACAATAATTTTCATCAATAACACAAAGTCACATTTCCATCACTAGAGTTAGAAACACCAACAATATTATAACCAATTTAAGTGGAAGCATTGAGACAATTCCTTTTATGCATCTTGGTGTCTCCTCTTGTCTTCATTAATTTAGGAAGATCCTCTACAATCCATAAATTTAGTTATCATGACCTTTCAACCATTTTCTCTAGATTAAACATCATAGTCAAATACCTTCAACCCAATGGTAACAAAGGTCAGTTTTCCACTTTAAAATTATTGATAGAGTAATGATTTAGTGCTTGGATTTGTACATTACTTGGAAAGCAGATGTTTCGATTGGTTCCTTTTTAGGTGTGCTTGTTGTCCTTACTTAAGAAAGACTTCTAAAGTTACTGCCATATAGGTAAGACCGTGTAAAAGGTCTTTATATAGCGCATATTACTAAAATTAACATTGTTTCATGCCAACCAAAAAAAAAACTATTGAGATCATATTCTCTTTAAGGGGATTATTAAAATCATAAATTATAATTCTATTTGTTGGTATTTGATAAGTCAGCAAATATCCTCGGACGGTTGATAATGGAAATGCGACTAGGTTAAAACATTGAATTTCGGCAGCTTCTTTCCCTGTGGAAGGATTGAAACGGGATTTTTTGGCAGGTATTAATTAGTTATCAAATAGTAGTTGTGGGGAAAATAATACAGATGACATTTTGGGAGTTCGCTAGTATGGTTTAGAATCTCTAAAGGATATGTAAAACATTTGGAATGATCACACTAAACAAATGAGAATAGCATTCTAGGATGCCATTTACAAAGTTTTTAGTAAAATATATGCAAGCAAGATGAATGTTTGTCTAAATACGTAGATGGAAGAAATTCTTAATGCAATATACAAGGTCACCGTTTCCAGATGTAGAAAATCTTTTCCATTGTATAATATTTCATATAGTTTAATTTCAAATATCTTGCACAGGGAAACAGCTGTGGATTGAAATGTCCTCCGTTCGTAATGTTACTTCTGAAGCTTTTGAAGTTATCACACCCTATCAACCTCGTGTGGCTCTAATGTATTCAAAAAGGTTGAACCATAAATTTTAATTTCAAGGAGTGGAATGCAAGAACCATAAAATAAATCATCCTCCTTTATAAATAAAGATTAACACTTCAACTGGAGCATTTAGCATAAAAACAATTTTGCCTATGACACGAAATACTACATTGTTTATCGATGTTACTGGAGATTACTCCAGTATAGTAAAGTGTACATACTATAATGCTTTGAAAACCTAGTGTTTTCATTGCAAAAGATGATTTAGTACAATACCTAGCCTCACTCAAAAAATTTATAACTCTGGGCTACAAATTATATTTGCGTAGCTTGCACTCTAACTAGCTCTTGCTAAGGAAAAAAACCTTTTAGCTTCGCCTCTGACTAGCTCTCGCTAAGGGAAAAAACCTTTTCCGCTTGCACTCTGACTAGCTCTTTATGAGAGAAAACCCTTTCTTTAAAAACCAAATTACATCTTGATGTGGAAGTAATCAGGATCAAAATGATGCAATCTTACATAACCGTCCTCTCCACCACTCGCAAAACTGCAATATTTTATCAAAATATAGACTTTTAATCAGTTACTGTAAAAACCACATTTAAAAAATAGCTTTCAGCAAAGAAAGTTACGTATAAAGTAAAACAACAGAATAGTTGTAGTAGCAAACAGTGAACCAAGTTCTGCAGGAAATATGATGTGTATCTTCTAAAAGTATTATCTATTACATTAAAATCATAAACAACAAAAAGCACTGGAGGTATTTGAATTTAATAAAACACAAACATTGTAGAAGATAGATGACAAAGGACAGGAACATGCATCCAACAACTTACATTTACCAAAATGGAAACAAGCAAAGATACTTGCAATATGGTGACAAGTTAATTGAATTTCATAATGGGCACATCCAATATATCAAAGCAATGGAACTTTCATCTAACAATGTATCCCATTCTAAAAATTATCAGACAAAAGGAGCGAAGGGACGAGTGTGGAAACCTTCTTCCATCGGGATTAAACGCCAATGCATTTATAGGTCCAAAGTGTCCCTTCACACCACCAATTTCTTCTTCAAGAATCTGCAGAGATAGAGAATATTAATATTTTATTTATTTGTATGGCAGTGTGAAATATATAGAATACCACTGAAAACAAAAAAGGATAATCATAATACCCTTCAGGCTTCAAGCATAGCACATGCAAGTTATCAGATTTGGATTAGGATATCAGAGATTGTTACACAAATATGATTGATTGTCTGCGAAGGGCTGTAGCAGGAAGGCGTGACCATTCGCAAATTCTAATTTTCATCGTGGTGACACAAAGGCCTTCCCTTTGCAGAACTAAAAATTATCCTTCCTCAAGGTGGCCAGAAAGCATTACAGTATTTAGGACAATTACAAGGAATTAAGAGGCTGCCAAACATGTATTAAATATATTTGACATTCCCAGAGTATTGGTATAGCCATCCATGATTTAGAGTCCTTTATTCAAACAATGCAACTTCAGAAACTTCTCAAAAAACATTCCTTTGTTCATAGACTTTTTTCCTCAGCTTTTCTTCTGAGCTTAATCCCAAGTCTCACATGGAAACGAAGACCTTTCACACACAGTGCAAGCTTATTTTCAAGTCAATAGCCATGCTGTCCCAGCACACTACCTTGAAAAGCTACACTGATAAGCCAGGAATCATGGGAATGGAACAATTGAACTTCACTTACACTGCCAATCACATTAATAGCATCTCTATCTATCTGTATGTGCACGTGTGTGTGTATATAAATAGTACATACAGACAGGACATTGGCTTTCTTGAAAGAGGGGGTGATTTGAAATCCAATTTGACTTTGTGCTTCAATCTTGAGCAGCCATAACTTGTTAAATTGCAGTAATATAAATGAACTCCAAGTCTCTAACCATACTAATGATAGAAATTTATACATGTCATAAAGCCCACAATTTTTAACTGCATTATTACAATGCCCCCATTAATGGGAATACTTAAATCATAATTAACCTAAAAACAACACATTATTTAGTTTTTAGTACCTTTTTAAGTGTACATCACATTCGCATCATGGGATACTTATAAATTGAAGAATGTACCAATATAATTATAATGGGTTAAAGAATTGGCTGATATATATTTATAATATTACCTAATCTTTAATATAAATTATTAACCTATTTAATTTATTATCTTTTGTCAATATATATACAATCCAAAGAAATATTAAATCTTTGTACATGGCTAAAATATTTATATATTTATAATTTTTATATGTTTTTTGTGTGGATGTAGCCAACCCCAAAAAAACACTTGACATAACGGCAATATCCAATTTCAAACCAGTAACTTAGTTTTTTAAGACGTTGGGATTGGTCAAGGGACATCTTGACGTCCCTAGGCTGTCTTGGGCACAGTAAGATGTCCCCCACCCCCCAAAAAAAGAGGAATGTCTCTGCTCTGCAGGAGCATCCTGGGGCACAGGGAATGGCAGGGAAAAGTTTCATCCCTGTCCTACAGCACCAAGGACATCCTTGTTCTGGGGGACACATTCCTGGGGTGTACTGATAAAAATTATATGAAAAGAACTGTTCATTTTGGTTGCCTGATGCTTCAAGAAAAACTACTCAAGATGTTACCTTATAAGACAGACAGCTTTGGCTCAGATCCCACGAGTTTACTATTTAGAAAAAACTACCCAGGTCTTTGCCTCAACCTTGTCCCTTAGTTAAAAATGTCAGTGTACCCCAGGGATGTGTTCTTGACAATGTTCAATGGGTTCTTGACAATGTTGAAATGTTTCCTCTCAGAGCTCAAATTTTGAAAGAACCTATTCTCAGTTCCTCTACTTGATCCTCAGATCTTCAGGTCATTGGTGCTGCAAATAGCACCCAAACCATCCAGTTCTCTCCTGTTCCCTTGATGAAGTTGAGTGGCAGTGATTTGGTATAATATAATAACTTCTATACCCTAACCGGATCTCCAAAATGTGAAAGCTATTGAGATTTGACAGAAATGTTCCTCTTCTCATAGATATTGCAGCCCATCTAGTCAAATTCTTATAGACCTAAGGTGCTTTTTGGGTAAATAATGCTTTGACTTACCAGAAAGCTGGTTAGAACTTAGAACCTTTTAGTGGTGCTGATGCAAACATCCTAGCAACATTAAAGATTGGAATAGGTGCTCCTTCATAAGATAGATTTCACATTTTGGGCTAAATTCTTTGGGATTAAAATAGAGTATGCAAACAATATCTGAAGCCAGTCGAGGAGTCTATGTCTGCATCTTACCCTTTAAATGTTACTTGTGCTTTATATTCCAAATTATGAAATAGAGACTAGAGGTTCTTCAGAAATGAGCTTGGTATTCATTCAATTCTGAACTGTCCATGCAAGCATGGTTTGAACTTTCAAGAATACAAGCTGTCCCCATACAAAATCCCTTTGTAGCTTCAAATCCACATCAGCTTTTTTCTGTAAATTCTCAACATGTGAATGAATGTGCATTAAAATAGATGTATCATATGAGCATAGGAATTGCAGAAGAAGAGAAAATGCCAACAAGAATTGGCTTACGTAATTGCCATATTTATACATAATGTGTGTCATACTTATGGTCTTACTGAAGCTTCATGCCCACCACAGCAGAATACTCATCAGGGATTGTATATTAAAATATTAGATATACAGTACTTAAGAGTTATTAAGTAGTCTGCATCTGTATTTACATTTTTAAGCTGTCACAAGGTTCAAGTTCGTGTTCGTATTCGACAACAACAAAATTTGGAAATTCAGCGAGGGGAAAAAAATTGAAAAAAAATCATGATTAAATTTGCCAAGTAATAAATCTGTTGAAAATAGTTAGCATCAGTCAGATAAATGATGATTGATCGCTGTTTAGTGAGAGATAGAATGTTAAATAAAGGGACACGTCCCTTGAGCCGACGTGTCTCCACTTTGTGGAGACACTTCTGCTCATGGGACGTGTCTCCAACACTGATACTTATATCACTCTTTCTTCATTTGGGAAACATCGAAATCAATAAATGTTTTACCTTTGAGGATTGATATCAACTACAGAATACTAAGTTATATATTCTGTTTATAATCTGATAAGATTTAATCTACTTTATCATGGTATCAGAGCCGAGTTATGGAAGATTCGATTAAATTCAAAATATCAGATTATCTTAAAATCATATTCCCTCTTGAAATCGCAAAAACATTTTATATTAAAATCTTTTGCAATAGAGATCAATAATCGTAAAAGCCAGACGTTACTAGGAGAGCAGCATAATCCGATTGCATAAGCAAATCTTACCGGTGCCGTGAATCAATACCACGACCTGCACTAAGTTACAGGATGGCAAATTTCTCGCAGTCTGTACCTGCTTTACGAGGAGCATTGAGTAGGAGGAGGTCATGCGATCGATTCTTGTCAAGCATGGCACCCAGTGCAGGGGAAGCGAGTGGGTATCACTTGAGGAATGGGCCTTCGAGCATGAAGGTGGCCGTCTTTTGGCAGCCAAGAAAGCTCTTTGAAGACTTACACATGCCCCGCCCCAAGACAGCGGAACTTCTTATAAAACTATAGGAAGTCTCTTGGTATCAACTTGCTGTTATTTTAAAGCACGCACAAGTATGTACATCCGTCGTTGGAGATACGCCAGAGAAACTATGAGAGGAGCGATTATTTGACAAGGCTCTAGAAAAGCCGAGCGATCTTCAAGGTTGATCAGTGGCATGTTACCTTCCGGCACCTGCAATTACCTTCAGCTTGTGCGACCAGGCCACTTCAATTATTTCAGTACCTTCCTCAAAGATCTCGTGCGATATTTTTTTTGAAAGTCGTGATATATGGTTCTTGCATTTTGGACATTATCGTTGGTATTGATTCTTTATAGAAGAACACAATTTGATAGTGCTTCATTGTCGATCATTGATCTCAGAGACATTGGTACCTCTATTGAAAACGTGAGCCTGGAATAACTTCTCTGTGTGTTTGATCAACGTATTTACAAATATAGAAATGATGACACAAAGCGATCGATGCCACTGAAAGGGCAGAGAGAGCAAAATCACCACTTGAGATGTTCCAGGCTCAAAGGAAGCAAATTGCTATCGCTTTGACCGAGCCTCTCCGCTCTGGCCAAGTGATCATTAAAATCCATATGGATAGTCATTCTGGGCGCATTCTACTCGCCAATGTCGAGAATTCCTATAGAATTTTGTTTAAATAAATAAGATATTCAGGAAAATCATAGACGTGTGAGGACACTGGATACTAAAGAAGAAGATACAATCATCTATGGTTTTCAGGCAAGAGACTTGCGGAGAAGGGGCAATCATTCATTCTACTCTTTCACGCACCCCTTCTTACAGTCACAAGAAATCTCGGAAATCTAGATCTCACAAAGAGATATCTTGTTAGATCGGTTTGGAAAGCTCATCTTCGTCTATCAATCATGGGCTCTGAAGATTTCCATCTATGTTGCTCACTGGCCTGTGTCAACTGGATTGGCACATGTTATAATTGCACATACCTCTACAGCCGAGAGTCACCTTGTCACTTGACCTGGAAAGATTCTCAGAATTTTGCAATATGTTTGATGCCACCTGGAGGGTGAAAATCCTAAGTCTTAGGTTGTTACATTTTTCATCTAATCTGCGGATGGTGGTAAATTTATCAAATCCTGGATGTTGGCAGCTCCTTTCAACACAAATTGATTCTAAGAAGCTTCCATTTGAAAGGAGAACAGTTTTTTTATGAACTTCGTGGGCAGAGTGGTGCCAACCAGAGCCTATGGCTCTGCCTAGTCGGCAATACAATCGTATCACCTAATTGGTGTTGCAATCGGTTGATGATCGCCTTGCTAAGAGATCTGCGAAGAAAAGTGTCATAGTCTGGAACTGTTCAAGTTGGTTGTAAGGCAAAAGTGATCAACGTCACTGCAAAGGGCGGAAAAAGCAGATATTGTGAATATCAATCCCTCATTTCTTACATTCAGGATTCTGATTTCAATGAAGTAATTCTTTAAAATGAAGGATGAGATCGAGTTGCAAAATGGTTGTAACAAAATCACTTAAAGATAAGTATTTTATAATGCTCATGAATTCTTGTGTAGTTATTAATTCATGCTATAACATTGTTTATATAGGATTCTTGCATTTCTCTTCGAGATAAGTAATCTCTATCTATCATGCTTCCAAGACAAATCAATAAGCAATAGGGTGATGAGAGATCGCATAGAAAAGCTTAAAGATCTTGTGTGGAAGTCATGCCGAATGAAGAGATGATCAAGCTTGGAGTCTTAGCTTGCAGTCATGGGACTACATTGTTGGCTGGAAATATCTCTCGAAGAGGAAGTACCTTTCAGGTCGTCTTCGTGATCAGCTTCTTCGAAGAGGAAGAATTAACCTTCAAAGGGAGTTCTATGATTCAATGTTGCAGGCAATCTTGGACGTTAAAGTCAGGAGGTTGATGCAAATGCTTGAAGATTCAGAGGGAGCCTACTGAACCTAAAGAAGATGATCGAAAGAGTACCTTTGGGTGCTGTTTCAGATTGAGGTCTGCAATGATATCCTAGTGTATATTAGTACAAATGATCAAACAGCAGTCATTCACCATAACTCTCTCCAGAGTCAAAATTTGAACCCTTTAGGTAGAAACTTGGTATGGTTGAAATGTAAGTTATTTTTGAAATTGAGACTCAAATTGTTTATTTTGTACTAATATGTTTAAAAGATGTTTAATGTGTAAACTCTTTTGTCATGCGAGTGACTCCATGACTGTATGGGCTCACCCCCTTTGTGTACATTATTGAAAGGTGACGATCTTTTGATAATGAACACTTTGACATTGTAAGGTGGTTGAACTATCATGATAGATATCATATGATTTGATATCTGTGGATATGTCATGATAGTATCTCTTGGACATTTTTGATAGATATCATGAGACTTGATATCAATTTGAAGATCATTATGATCCTTATGAGATAAATGTATCTGTGGATATGCCATGAATTCTATGGTAGACATCATGAGACTTGATGTCAGTGCACGTACCATAGTGAAGATATGTTATGAAGAATGTCATGTGACTTGACACTTTCAGAAGCATTTCATATCTTCTGATATCACGAGTTAGGTGATATCACTTTTACTTGATGGAAGTTATCTTCCCTAGCTAAGAGGGAGTGTTGAATAATGAAGATGTGTTATGAAGAATGTCATGTGACTTGACACTTTCTAAAGCATACCATATCTTTTGATATCACGAGTTAGGTGATATCACTTTATACTTGTTTGGAGTTTATCTTCCCTAGCTAAGAGGGAGTGTTGAAAATAGTTAGCATCGGTCAGATAAATGATGATTGATCGTTGTTTAGTGAGAGATAGAATGTTAAATAAAGGGACACGTCCCTTGAGCCGACGTTCATGGGACGCGTCTCCCACACTAATACTTATATCACTCTTTCTTCATTTGGGAAACATCGAAATCAATAAATGTTTTACTTTTGAGGATTGACATCAACTACAGAATACTAAGTTATATATTTTGTTTATAATCTGATAAGATTTAATCTACTTTATCAAAATCCATAAATATAAAACAATATTATGTTAAATTTTAAAACATTAAGACAAATTTAAAAACATTATAATATAAAGATGTTTAAAAAATTAATTTAAATATTATCAATATATAAATAATAAATATATTATAATTTAAATATTTTAAAATATTAAATTTTAATACATTGAGTTTAAAATAAATTAAAAACAAATTATAAAGATATTAAAATTTATTTTAAGGAACAAAAAAATAAATCTGCCTTATGTAAAAAAATAAAATTTAAATATGTGATAAATCCATAAATATAAAACATATTATGTTAAATTTGAATAACAATTTAAAAACATTATAATATAAATATGTTCAAAAAATTAATTTAAATATTATTAATAAATAAATATTATAATTAAAAATCTAATTTTAATATTTTAAATATTAAATTTGTATACATTGAGTTTAATGTAAACTTAAAAAGAAAATATTAAAATATTAAAATTTATTTTAAAAAATAAAATAAAATAGTTTGTAATCGGCACTTATAGTTGCAAGGTCAATTCCTTGATCTCATTGCTTCGCTTGTGCAGGCCACATCCCCATTCATTCTACCCTCCTAGTAGAATTGCATATAGAACCCTGCATCGCAACTCTTGTTCATTCTGAGATACCATTGACCACATTTACTAAGCCCTTTCCATTGACTTCATTCATAGTATTGTCCCTGCCTGTCACCAATGATGGGATGGCAAGAGACAATGAGTAGTGAGCGGAAAAGAGAGAAATCCCCCAGTTCAGTAAATCTGATTCAGCATCAGCATGCCTAATAATTAAATTCTAAATATTAAAAGTGGTAAGCCCTTATTTGAATGAATATTAGGAAAAATGATAACAGATTATTAAGATTTCTTTGAAATTCGCTGAATCTTGAATTCGGCGAAACCTGTGACTTAGCTTTTAAGTGCTATTTTTGTAGAGAACATCAAATAAACAAGACAGCTTAATGGTACCTGGAACTAGAGGACTGGTTTTGGGGTAACTATTAGTGCAACAATGGTTTCAAGAATATTAGCCATGACATCACATCCACTCTATTATGAATTAAGCTTTCCAATCAAGATTCTCTTTAACATTGAAGATTGTTAGACGCTTCCTTGGGACATTCATGCCTACACGAGACCTCACCTGGGAAATTCTCCACATTTGTGTGGGTGCAAATTGAAATGGATATATCATAAAAGCACTGGAGTTTGAAATAAATAATACTTCATTTTGAAACAAAATTTCAGCACCCAGATTAGGACAATGCCAATTTCATGTTTAGATGCCCCTTTTATCATACTTTTGTTCATAATTCAGAAATATTAAGCAGCAACCAATAAATGGTCCGGCAAAATTACTTTTGAGTTTTGAGAATTTTACTCTAACCATTTGGACCCAACCCAAATGATTAGAAATGAATCAAGAAATTGGTATCGCCACAAAGTCAAGCCAAAGAACTGTGAACATATACAAAATCAAAAGCCTTTTAAACAATTTTTTTCTAACAATAAATAATTTGTTATCATATATGAATACTATAAAATAACAGTAAAAATACAGCCTCAAAACTATAAAAACATAATAATAGTTGCTTATAAACACAAAACATATATCATCATACCATATGAAAGAATTTTGCTTCAAATTTCCCTGCACGTCTATCTGTGGTGGTGACATCAGATGCACTTTGACCTCCACCAAGTACAACCTGTCATAATTAAATTTGCAGATTTGAGATGATAATCAATGTTGCTATGTATATATGCTAATTTAAACAGGAAACATAAACTATAATAGCTTCAAAGAATCAAAACTCAATAAAACATAGTTTCAGAAATGTTGTCAAATGAAGGGCACTTACATGATCAAAAATAGGAGAAATGGCAACTGCATTTACAGGGCGCTCAGTCACATACGTCTTTATAAGTGTTAAGGTTCTGATGTCCCATAGCTAGTATTCACCAGGGAAAGAAAGAACATAAGTCCAGCAACTAATAGTAATTTTACAGTTTTATACATTTTAACTTTTAAGAAAATAGTACCTTCGCCGATTTATCTGAAGCTCCTGTGAGAAAGAAAGAACCATCTGCAGACTTAGCCAAAGAAGTTATACCCTTCTGATGGCCCTTTTCCGGATCGCTTTCCTTGAGCAGCTTTCCTGTCTGAGGTCAATCCCAGATACAGAATAAGCAACAAATTACAAATAAACCTCCAGTAATCTAGAAATTAACATATGCATTATCACTTTATATATTGTTTAAAGTTTTCTGAATAGACACTATATCTCAGAGAGAATAAAAAATTCATAGTGATAGCATGTTATGATACCCAGCCAAAACATGATGTAGCTTAGTAAACTTAACAAAAGTTCTGAAACCGTATTGTCAAAGGAATCTGAAAGGGAACAAAAAATCTGAAACCAAGTTCTCCAAGAAATTTGCAATAGATGTTACGCCTAAAACCTGAAAATTGGTTCTCTAAGACTGAAAACTGTCACTGGTAGAAAGACTGAAATCTGGAGTTGCTGAGAAATCCAAATCGAACTCTTTTCTAAAATTGGAAAAGAAAACAGAATTTTAATATTTACTGAAATATTAAAATACATCATGCAGTTTCTGAAAAGATAAAATCTTTCTTGACAGAAAATGAACACCTACTTAGGAAAAAAGGTTTCAAACAACAGTACATATGCTTCCTGTGGCCCAGACATAGATGATCTAGATGTGAGCATAATAATGTCTGTCTAAGACAATATTGCCATTTATGCCTTATTTGTAATTACCTTCCCTTTATGATTTCTTCGCTTTATGCTTGTGGGATGATTACATTTTATGCATAAAGCTTCACTCTTGTAAAACTTGATTAGCTAACAAAAGAACTGACATACAACTTCGCAAACTTATGTAAACTTAAAGAACAACAAAATTTCCAAACAACTAGGAAACTGAAGGCCATTAAGATTTGATATCTGGCAAAAATATTTCAGATGTCCTTAAAGAATTTTTTTTAAAAGGGAAAACTATTGGTACTGACAAAACTGAGATTTTATCAAAAAAATTGATTAAAAAGGTAAGCAAATTAGACAAATTAATAAATACATACCAACAGATGCACCTCTTTGAAAAAGCACGTATTTCCTACAAAGACTACCTATAGGTGATATAGAAGAAATCAACAACAAAATGTAACTAAAATTATGTGTATACAGATCAGACAGAATTTTATCAAACTTGTTGACACTCATTCTATAATGTTTCATATAAGTATTTGTACTATACTGCCAATATGACCAGTATTTAGTACAAAATATTAATTTAATCTCACTACAGTAAGGACTAGGCAAAAATACTATTGCCATTAGTGGCAATGAGTCAAATAATTAGTTGAAAATAGTCACATAGCATCTGTTTAATCATTAATGTTCAAAATATAAAAAGGAGGTTTTCTCGGGTGTTGAATAATGCTTCCCAATTGACACAGCATTGCAAACTGGCAAAACAGATTAGCAGGATATCGGTGATAAATGGAAACAACAAAATGTTCTTTAATTTCAAATGGACAAAACACATATTCATCAATTGCCTACTGTCCTAATCTTTAACACAGAATTGTTTGAGGCTCTGACAGATTTGCCATTTGAAATATTTTAAGGTCAACATTTGTCATTGCCTGCCTATAACCAGTATTATTTATATTATCATTTTGAGATGATGATCTAATATGGAACTCGAAAATTTGGATTTAATCATTAATGTTCAAAATATAAAATAAAGCTTTACTCAGATGTTGAATAATGCTCACCCAATCGGCCCAGCATTACAAACTAGCAAAACATATTAGCAGCATATCAGTGATAAATAGAAACAACAAAATGTGCTTTTTTAATTTCAAATGGACGAAAAACATATTCATCAATTGCCTTATGTCCTAAACTTTAACACGTAATTGTTTGAAGCTCTGACAAACTTGGCATTTGAAATATTGTGAGGTCAACATTTGTCATTGCCTGCCTATAACCAGTATTATTTATATTATCATTTTGAGATGATCTACTATGGAACTCGAAAATTTGGATTTAATCAATAATATTCAAAATATAAAATGGAGCTTTACTCAGATGTTGAATAAGGCTCACCCAATCGGCCCAGCATTACAAACTAGCAAAACATATTAACAGCATATCAGTGATAAATAGAAACAACAAAATGTGCTTTTTTAATTTCAAATGGATGAAAAACATATTCGTCAATTGCCTTATGTCCTAAACTTTAACACGTAATTGTTTGAAGCTCTGACAAACTTGGCATTTGAAATATTGTGAGGTCAGCATTTACCATTGCCTGCCTATAGCCAGTATTATTGATATTATCCTTTTGGGATGATCTAATGTGGAATTTGAAATTTTGAATTTAAATATAAATTTAGATTTCATATCTGTGTTAGTTGGAAGGCTATTTGCATTCATTGCTGAACTGACTAAGGTACAATACATTTTGAGATGATCTAATATGGAACTTGAAAATTTAGATTTCATGCCTGTGCTAGCCACTCCTCTACAAAACAAAGAGAAGCACGTAGTCATTCAATGCATGGAAGGCTATTTGCATTCATTGCTAAACTTACTAAGGTACAATACACTATGAAGCATTAAGGGGTAGCCGTTTTCTCCAAGCGATAGTTAATATAAGATAATTTTGGGTAATCCATAAATTGGCAGTTTCAAACCATAGACCATTTTCTATAAACCCATGGTAGACATCAATTATTTCATTATAGAAAAGCAATTTGTTAAGCAAAGTAATATTCTGAGAGAGGCTTCATATATAATTCAAAAGTGCAACAAAATAATGCATTCGCGCCAAACATCTAAAGGAGAGAAAACCAAGGAAAATAGAATATCCTAAAATCAAAAATTTAATTGCAAGATTTGCAGCAGATTTCAGATTAACCACTTGCCATATTCGTCTGAGATTCTTAATCTGCAGGGTATATAGTAAGATACTATAAATGCACTAACAAAGTCACATATACTACACAAAAAATCATACTCAATTTCATGAGGGTGATTCATATTTTGAAATAATGCAATTACAAAAAGCAAGGTTGAAAATCTTAACAACCTAGCATGTTCCAAAGATTTATACTATGCAATGCCCAAATGATATTCACAAGACTCTGCACTCATAAGAGCTACACTCACAAGATTCTGCACAAGAAAATGTGTAAATGGATCCAACAAGCCTTCGATTGTAGCAGACAAATGTCAGCTTGTGGGTTAGTAGCTAATAAGATGAAATCAAGTTCAGCTTCATGAATATATTCATTGATGTGTTGATCATGAAATCGGTAAATGTTGTGCATAAGGCAGCAGTAGCACAGCAGTTTGTATTAGAATGTTTCCATATTTGGATGATTCCAGTTTTTAATGCTCTGTGTTACTGCAATTCTCTTGCAGACTATATTTAGATAGTTGCTAAATATTGTATCTTCGGTTTTGTATATATGAGCTTCACTCCTTGTAAATAATCAATTCAAGCAATACAAAATAATCTGTTCATATTATTTTATGGTATCAAAGCCTTGTTCGTTTTTTTGAAAATATAATTTCTTTCGAAAATTATTGTTTTTGTTTTCAAAATTCGAATTTCTTGTTCTGGCTCCTATTTCTAAGCACGGGACTTCGAAATTTCTTTGATTTGCCTAGTATTTTTTGTTGGACACCACGATTTCTGGTTCGGGCCATTCTGTGGCCGCGCCCTTCCTGCGGATCTCCTTCAGGCCGCATGCAGAGTTCTGTGTGCAGGGCAACGGACTGCTAACAAAGCCGTGACCTCACACACAGGCCGCGGGCTCTCCCTGCCTTCAGGGCCGCGTTCTGTTAACAAACGCGTGTCCTTCTCTTTGGGCCACGTCCTACTAAGCCGTGGAAATTTGCGCGACTCTCCTTGGCGGTCATTCGACCTCTGTGTTGGCCGCATTCGCCCCTATGCTGGGCATAATCCGCCCCAAACAACAATTTCTCAATTGTTTCTCTCATAATTTCGAGTTTTTTGCAGAAATACCTCTATTTTCGAAATTTCTGAGTGCCTAGGGCATGAAAATTTTTTCGTCTAGGGTTTTGCACCTTCAGAATTTGACGAAATTTTTTTCGAAGATATATTCGTGGTGGGTTTTTCGAGATTCTATCTAGGTCTTCGTCAAAATATTTTGGGTACCTCGTTTTTCGTGCCTCGATTTTCGAGCCAACGGATTTGAATTCCGACTTCAAATTCTTTCTAGGTTTTTTTGTCTACTCTTTTGGGTACTTGTCAGATTTTTCTGGGTTAGTCTAAAATTCACCTCGAAATTCGTGCAAATGGCATCTTTAACCAACCTGATGCTGGAAAACAATCAACGGTTTAATGGCAGCAATTACAACACCTGGAAGCAACGAATGTTAACCATCTTCGAGTACCGTCATCTAGATGCGCTTGTTCTAGGCACAGAGACACGTCCTACCTCCGTCCAAACAAATCAGGATAAGTTTGATGATCGGAATCAAGAAGCTGTTATGCTTCTCAAGCTATCTGTCACAGATGATCAGTTACCTCAGATTCCCTCTGGCAAGTCGGCTGCAGACATCTGGAAATATTTGAAGGAGCTGCATGAAACATCCGACAAGAGTCGCGCGTTCTTTCTAAAGAACCAGTTGTTCTCCATCATGATGGATGAACGCATGTCCTTACAGGAGCATCTCACAAAGATTAAGGACATTCGTGATCAGCTTGAAGCTATCGGTCGGAAAATGGAGGAAGATATGGTAGTTATTACCCTGAAAAGTCTACCAACATCTTATGAGCATTTCATAGAGACTTTCAACATTACCTCAACAAATGTTGCTCTGAAATTCCCAGAGTTGTGCACCAAACTCCTACAACAAGATCGCTGGAAGCAGCAGTTTGGTAGCCGTGCTTCCTCATCCTCGTCAGAACAAGCCTTTGCAGCTAAGTTTCTGCCATCTCAGTCATCACCACAGGGCAATTCACATCAATCCTCAGGCAGTTTTCAGCATAAGAGTGTTCAGTGTCATTACTGTCGTAAGTATGGCCACATGAAGAAAGATTGCCGTTAGCGACTCGCTTCTGAACAAAAGAAGCTGGGAGGGTCAAATCAGCAGGCAAATGTTGCTGAACATTTTGAGAAAAAGGAGTCTGCCTTCTATGCTTTTATGGCTAAAAGCCCTTCTGATTTAGCCCGATCGTCTGCTTGGTATATCGACTCTGGTGCTTCACGTCATTTTTCTCACCGGCGTGACTGGTTTACGGACTTCTATCCCTACAGTGATTCAGTTGTGTTTGGCGGAGGAGAGGAGTTCAAAATTATTGGTAGAGGAAATGTTCAGATACAGTCTGGTGGGCGTCAGCTCATCTTTCTCAATGTATGCTATGTTCCTGGTATGGCACTTAATCTGCTTTCTGTGAGTCAAATCATGAGGAATTCTCCTCAGTTGGATGTGGTGTTCAGTACCCACACATGTTCCATTATTGATCGAGAGAATCGTCTTACCGTTGCGACTGGTCTAGAGGATCATGGCCTACATCGGCTTATTGACACTGGTGATTCTCCTAAAATAGCTATGGCAGCTCGTGAATTATCTCTCAATACTTTGTGGCATCAACAATATGGACATCTCAACATCCAGTATCTCTCTCAGCTGTCCCGGGAGGAACTTGTTTTTGGCCTACCTCCGATTCAGACGCAGCATCTTGGAGTATGTGATGCTTGTCAAGCTGGCAAACAACATCGGACTCCCTTCAAAGATGGAGATTCTTGGCATGCATCTCAGGTACTTCAATTACTTCATGCTGATATTTGTGGTCCTATGAATACATCTTCAGTTACTGGTTGCAAATATTTTTTGCTTATTGTTGATGATTTTAGTAGAAAGATGTGGGTATACTTTCCTAGACAAAAATCAGATGCATTTAGTACCTTTCAGACCTTTAAGTCTTTGGTTGAAAACGAGTCTGGCTACAGTATCATTTCTCTTAGAACAGATAATGGAGGGGAATTTTGTTCTACTGCATTCTCCGATTTTTGTGTTGAACATGGCATCAAACGCCAGTTCACCACTCCCTACACCCCTTAGCAAAACAGTGTTGTTGAGCGTCGCAATCGTACGATTGTTGAGATGGCTCGTTCTATGTTACAACACAGGAATGTTCCTAATAAGTATTGGGCAGAAGTAGTGTTTACTGCTGTTTACCTTCTTAATCGTTCCCCTACTCAGGCTGTTAAGAACAAAACTCCAGAAGAGTTGTGGTCTGGTCGTAAGCCCAAGATCAGCCACCTGAAGATTTTTGGCTCTCTTGCATATGTGTGGATTCCTGATGCTAAGCGCTCAAAGTTGGATTCCAAGAGTCAGAGACTCATGATGACAGGGTACAGTGACAACCATAAGGCCTACAGATTGATAGATGTCGACACTGATCATCTTATCTTTAGTTGTGATGTTTTTGATGAAACTCGAGGACCTTTTCTACCTTCTTCTGAGCAATATTCTGAGGAACAAACTCACTGTGTTCCTCTTCCTTTAGCCCCACCTGATGGGAGGGATGATGCAGATAATGCTCGCCCTGAGGCTCCTGATACTGATCCTGTTGAGGCTCCGGAACATGATCCCCCTCCTGCCCCTGTTGCTGCTCCTGAATCTCTTCCAGCTCCTCCAAAGATTGGCTCCTCTACTCTCTGGCCCAAATGGTGGGCTAAAACTATTAGTGATCTCAGGGATGATGAGCTCATTGAGGGTAGAGTTTCTAGAAATAAGAGCAAACAACCACCTACAATTAATTTTGCTCTTATGGCTAACATTCGTAGTGTTTATGAGCCCCAGACCTATTCCGAGGCTAAAGGTATCCCTGAGTGGGAACAGGCTATGGAAGCTGAATTTCAGAGTCTTCAGAAAAATCACACTTGGGCCCTTTCTGATCTTCCTGCAAGGAAGAAGCCCGTTAGCTGCAAATGGGTGTACAAGGTAAAATACAAAGCTGATGGAACCTTAGACAAGTATAAGGCTCGTCTTGTTGCTCGAGGGTTCTCACAAAAGGAAGGTATTGACTATGAGGAGACTTTTGCTCCCACAGCTAAAATGAGTACCATACGGCTTGTCCTTGCCTTAGCAGCTCAATTTGGTTGGAAAGTTCATCAGATGGACGTTAAGAGTGCCTTTTTGAATGGTGACTTACAGGAAGAGGTCTACATGACGCAACCTTCTGGATTTAAGGTCGCTGGTTAGGAACACAAAGTCTGTAAACTTGTCAAAGCACTCTATGGTCTGAAACAAGCCCCTCGGGCTTGGTACATGAAAATTGATAAATACCTAACCGATCATGGTTTTCAGCGGAGTCCATCAAATTCAAATCTGTATATCAAACATGTAGGTGATGATGTATTGTTTATAGTTGTCTATGTGGATGATTTGATCATTACTGGAAGCTCAGCACATTTGATCACTGAAATCAAACAGGATTTGTGCCGCACCTTTGATATGACAGATTTGGGACTCCTGCACTACTACCTCGGAGTTGAAGTTTGGCAGACTGAGCACAGTATCTTTCTTTCTCAGTCCAAGTATGCCAAAAGTCTTGTGGACAGGTTCAGAATGCAGGATTGCAAACCTGCCCCCACTCCTATGGAACCCAGGCTCAAGTTATCAGCTCAGTCCGATTCAGCTGTTGTGGATGAATCTTTGTTTAGACAACTAGTGAGCAGCCTCATTTATCTTACTGCCACCAGACCTGACATTAGTTTTGCAGTAAGCTACATATCCCGCTTTATGACAGCACCCAAGGTTGATCATTGGACAGTAGCAAAACGTGTCTTGCACTATGTTAGTGGTACTTCTGATTATGGTCTTCCGTACACTCGAAGTTCTGACCCTACATTATGTGGCTACACAAATTCAGACTGGGCCGGTTCTGTTGATGATCGTAAGTCTACCGCTGGATATGTGTTTAATTTGGGGTCTGGTGCTGTCACATGGACTAGTAAGAAGCAGCAGGCGGTGGCTCTGTCGTCAACCGAAACAGAGTATCGAGGAGCAATTAAGGCAGCTTGTGAGGCAGTTTGGCTTCAGCGGATGCTTGCAGATATGCATGTTCCTCAGTCAAGACCGACTCCTCTATTCTATGATAATCAGGGAGTGCTCAAACTGGCAAAGAATCCGGTCTTCCATGAAAGAACCAAGCATGTCGAAACTCATTGTCATTACATTCATCAGTTGGTTGAAGACAAATCTATTCAATTGCTGTATGTGCCTACATTAGAGCAGTCCGCAGATATCTTCACCAAGTCTCTCGATTCTGATAAATTTGTAAAATTTAGGGAAGCTATTGGTATTGTTGATAGATTGAGCATTATGGGAGGGTATTAGAATGTTTCCATATTTGGATGATTCCGATTTTTAATGCTCTGTGTTACTGCGATTCTCTTGCAAACTATATTTAGATAGTTGCTAAATATTGTATCTTCGGTTTTGTATATATGAGCTTCGCTCCTTGTAAATAATCAATTCAAGCAATACAAAATAATCTGTTCATATTATTTTAGTTTGCAGCTCTCATGGAAATGGAAATAGACAAGCAATAGTTTGCATGCATGAGTGTGTTTACAGTACTAGTCACAACCTCTCTCCTGTCACCTATGATTATAATTGTTGCTCTGTCTATGTTTGGCTATGGTAATAGCTTCTCTCGGGGTATTATAACAGAAACCATCATAATGCCATCAGCTTATAGCCTTTTGATTGGATGTAGGGCACCCTCACAAACTCTACTTTTATGCTACTGTTACCTGCTTTTTTATGAAAAATCCTAAGTTACCGGGTTCGGCCCTGGGAGGCCCGGGTTTGATTCGAGTTCGATCCAAGTTCGAAATTCGGGTCCGGTTCGCCCTAATTCGCCCAGGGTTCGAAAATCTGCCTGTGGGTTCGAACCGGGTTCGGAACCCGGACTGTGGGTTCGACCTGGGTTCGAATTTTTCGAACCCGGTTCGAACCCGGGTAGAATTGAGCGCCCAGGCGGACGAAAAGCAGAAATTTGAATTTTTTTAATAATATTTCGAGTCTTTGTTGACTTTTTAGTATTTTTTTATTCTTTCTAACCCTAATATGTGCCTCTAAAACATGAAATAGGTAAAGTGATAGTCATTTACCAATTTGTGAATGAAAAAAAAAGATCTTTTGCCTCCATTGCTGAACTTTCTCTTTTGCTTGCACAAGCTTGAATAGACTTGAAGATCTCTTATGTTTGAACTTCGATGATTTGAGTATAAAATGGCGGTGTATTTTTCATTTTTGCTATGTTATTTAACTATTAATATGGTGATGTATTCTGAACTTAATTACTGCTGCAAATCTGTCTATATTTCTGATTTTTATATGTTTTTGTATTACCGAACCCAAAACGAACCCAAATCAAAAAAAAAAAAATCCCGAACCGCCGAACCGGGTTCTCGAACCCGAACCCGAACCCAAAACCGAACCGGTAACTTAGGAAAAATCAGAACAAAATATAAAAGAAAAATATTTTTTGCAAAAGAAAGTCAAAGTCAAAGTCGGGGAAAATATTTTTGCAAAAGAAAGTCAAAGTCAAGGGAAGAAAGTCAAAGTCAAAGTCAAAGTCAAGGGATAAGGATAAGGATTGCAAAATATCTTATCCACAAAGGATAAGATTTACAAATATCTTATCCACAGAGGATAAGGATTGCAAAATATCTTATCCATAGAGGATAAGATTAACAAATATCTTATCTACAGAGGATAAGATTGACAACTCACAGGGTAAGGATGACAACTCATAGGGAAAATATCTAAAGTCAACATATGACTTTTTGATTTTAGGCTCTCAAAATCTATAAATAAGAGGCTTATGTTTGTTGAAAAGCATTGGAAAAGTTTATTGTGACAAAGTGACATTCAATCCTTTGATTTTTTCAGTCATAATCAGGGCTCTACTTTTGTAATCTTCTTCATTGATTGCATCTTCAACCTTATTTCACTCTGAAATATTGGTTGATTGTATGCTTGTGATGTAATATTTTGCTGTTTTTCTAGAATACAGTCATTGTAGCAGCCTTCAGTGATTCAAAGATCAGCATTTTGCCTCTATTTGTTTCAATTTTCTCTGTGTATGAAAGACAAGCAGGTATTATTGTGAGTCCTATGACTCCTTGATTGTTGTTGTTCTAACTTTACCTCCGAATTATTGTTGCAAATTACTGTGTGAAGCTTTAGATTGAGATTCATAGGTTGTATTGCTAAAACGAAGTAGAAATCTACTATATTTAGTGTATCACCTCCATTTTTCGTTTTAGTTTCAGATTATCAAATCTTTCTCCTCTCTTTTCCCAGTAAAGTTCTTTAGTTAGAGTTAGATTTTTAGGTGATTTACCAAGGGGAAGCCGCCCTATAATCGGAGGTTGACCTCGGGTTTCCCGAGTCCCACAGCTCGAGAGGTCATCCCATGTTTCACAGGATAGCTGGATTCAAGATTCAGCAGGGTGCATATTCCAGGTGATAACAGCTACCTATAGCCATAACAGGCATGAAAACCTAGGCATTTATGCTTAACTCAGAACTGTTGTCATGATACTAAAGCTATGGTGGTGACCCCATGTTAAAGTTTTTGTTATAAGGGAAATCATATCTTTGGTCCTATTACTGCACCTATTTGTTATGCTGCATATAGCTCAATTGTGGGATTTTGGTCTTTTTGGTTTGTACTGTTTAACTGCTATTAGTACTGTGGTGGTAGCCTTGTGCTAAGTGTCTGTTCAAGGTAAGGTGAAATTTAGCTATGGTTGTATCAGACCATCTCCTTATGGTTTTTGGATTTTGCAAGATTTGTGGAATGCCACACAATAGGGACTGATGATATTTATCCAATATATAAATTATATTTTTTCTACAGAAACAAATTGTATCACAGACAATTTATCCTCCTGCTCAGTACAATTATTTATTGATAAAGAAAATGCCACACCAACTACACCAAAGATTAAAAAAAGTTACTTTTAAAAAATGAAACTAAAGAAGCTATCAAACTAAATTCACTTTACAACTCAACATTCTTAAGTATGTAAGCAAAATCAACCATTTCACTATTTCCCCAATATAAATGTGACATCTAGAATTTAACCTTGGATATGCAGAAGGGCCATGACCACCTTGCAGCACCTTGTGCATCAAGTTGTCATGGATCTATTCAGTGGTTTCATGTAATAAGTACTTTTAGAAGATTAAAATCATGGGCCACAACCAATTGACCTAAATGGAGACTATGCCAGATACAATGCAATAAAACATATTCATATTTGACAAAGCCAATCTGGAAAACACATCTCTACAATTTTCTCAGCAAAAACAAGGTCTCCCATAGTCACATGCAAATTTGTGGTATTTACGAGTTATTTCTTATAGGTAGCGGAGGGAAATTTTTATAATAGTAATTACTTAATGGCTAGACTCTCAACCAATCATAAGCATCTTTGACTCTTTTATATTTATTTACAATCCACATTATTAACATTCTTTGGAAATAATCCTTTCAAACACCTCTCTACTAAGAGCATCATTTATAGAATCAAATGTTACTTAAATGAAATTTCATTTCCAGCCACTTTAACATAAATGTACATCCAGAATAATTAGGATTCGGAAAAGAGAGCATTTTCAAACCAAATGAGTGTGGAGGAAACTCGAATGCAAGATAAAAATCATAGTTCATCTGCCATATGCAGTATTTGCATCCTATTCCCCTCACCATGTATAGCAATATTATTCCAACAATGCTGCCTAGGATGGACATAAAGATGTCCTAGACCACAGCAAATATCAAACTAAACATAAAGTTCCATGGATAAAGATGTCACTCAAAAGCATTGTTAGGGATGCCAAGTCAATCTGTCCTATATTAGAGATGGGTTTCTAATACTATTACTGTAATTTACTATTACAAAACCTAAAAATATAAAAGAAAAAATGAAACATAATATCAGCTGTATGATCCCAAACAATTATTATACTATTTTGAAATTCAGAAACGAGAATTAACAGTGAATATCCATCACACACCTCTGAATCCCAAAGACGTACAACAGCATCTTCTCCAGCACTGATTATTGTCCTATTTAGGGGACCCCAAACAGCTCTGTTTATCCTGCCTTTAGACCCAGGTATCGTGAGTACGGACTCAGAATCCTCTGCATTATAGAGCATGGAAGTATAATTGTAAGACATACAGACCATAAACATTTGCAATACTCTACTTATAGAAGAAAGAGAGATCAGCCAAGAATACACAAAATAGAAAAAAATTAAATCAATCATAAGCAAAAACTGAGTCAAATTTCTTTTTCCTATTTTCTGTGTTAACAGTTAAGCTAACTTCATAGGGAATCTGGCAATGCGATTACCAATTGCTGTGTCCCTCAGTTTAAGATGATCAAAGGAAGCCTTATTGCTTCCTATCCTTCAACTAATAAACCTTTCCAGTGTGATAGTTGATGTTTGAATCATCAGTCTACCCCCATCTTGGTTTCGGTGCCTGGGATCTTAACTACCTTTGTCAAGCTGCTTTCTCCAGGTCAATTTAGTAAAAATTTTAAGTTTAGAGTTCTTGTTATCTTACATCTATTTCAAAGCCTACAATAAGGAGGTGTTTGTTTCAAACACTACAACAGAAACTTTGTTGACAAATTACTCATGATTCACGTTAAGATGGCCTGGCCCTTGAAATGCTAGGATCAAGATCCAACCCTTGCTTAGAAGTTAGTGCATTCACACCAATGTCAATATTAAAATATCTGTTTATAGTTAAACTGCAGTATCAGGATACAGAAAAGAAAGTTTTTATTGAGAACCCAGGCTGTGATACAGCTTGGGCACATATATGTTTATAGAGAGATTGAGTATATGCAAACTCTTTCATGAATATAACTCCAACATCTTACAAGTTATTAGCTTTCTTTTTGGCATATGTTTGCATGAAACATATTATCTAGCACTGGTACATTTTGACTCCAATGCACTTCCTTGTTTTACAGAATTGGACACTTAAAGGAATTAGATATCTATGTTACAAAGGAAAAAAGATATTTTTGTTACAAAGGGTATTTAGATTTCTGTATTAAAATTATTGAAGTGTTTCACCTTGCAGCAATAACATAGAAAGGAACATGCAGATCTCAAAGTCACACATCTTATTTAGGTTTGTGTGATCTTCTGTAAATCCATAGTTAGTCACAGAGATTAAACGGCTGCAGTTTGTGTGATCTTCTGTAAATCCATAGTCAGTCATTCCCACTAAGCATCAAAAATCTGAGGATTAGTTTCCTCAAGCAAATTATTATTTTATTATCTTTAATTTGTTACAGCTTATGTTTACAGTTTACAAATTAAAGTTATGATAATTCAAGCAAACTATATATTAGTTATATTTTCTAATGTTTTAAACTTTTTATTAATAACTTGAAACATTTTCCAATTATTCACTTCCTACATTAAATAGATTTAAGAAAATTATTAAATTAATTATAATTTCTGTTTTTAATTTATAACTCTAAAATAAATTATCAAGTTTGGCTGAAACTACAAAAGTACTATATTTGAAGTTCAAATATATAACATGAGGTACCTTCTCCCTCTTTCCACAGATTGAAAAAAAAATATCAACTTTGGAATATCAACTTTGGGAGTAACGGTGGGACCGGAAGTTTGAACGCGGGCAATGGCGAATTTGAGGATGAAGCAGATGGGCGATGGTTCTCGGAGCACGTTCCTCTTTCTCCAATGCTGGGTTTGGTTGGTGTGGATGCCTATTGCTTGTCTCTAGCGCTGATTCTCCTGGGTTCTGCCTCTTGGTGGATGCCTATTGCTTTTCTCGTAGAGTTCGAGGATGTTGTTAGGCTCTCTTTTGTGTTCGTGCGGGAGTTTCCTGGTGCTGTTGTGAGTGTTTTTGGTAGAGAAAGCATCGCCTTCCTCTGTTGCAATGCTTGCTTTGTGGTTGCCTCTTCAGGGGGGGATTCTGGTGCTCTTTGTGGGGGTTCCCGTGCTTTTTGATGGCGTTTCTCGCTTTGTTTCCTGTGAAGGCGTTTCTTGGTTGGTGATGCCCATGGTTTGTCTAGTCAACCTTGGGTTTTTATGGTTGTTGGGGGAAGCAATTGTTTCCCCGTTGGTACGGCTGCTAGACTTGTGCTTTGGCGTTGGCGTGTGGGATGTTGTTCTGCTTTCGGCCCCCTTTTTACTGATGCATAACATCTTGGATGTGTGTGTTCTTTTGGGTGTTGAGGGGCTGTTCGCTGGATGTTGCGGGTGGTTTATTCTTGATCGCTCCCTTTATTGGGCCTTTGATCTTTGGCTTGAGGTGGTTCTCTCGGTGGCGGGCTCCCCTCTTGGAGTTGCGTTGTGGCCTTCCTGCTAGTACCGTCCTTGGCTTTTGTTGAAGATTTGGCTTTGTTTTGGACGGGGTCTCTCTTGTGGACATTGTTTTTGTTCCAGGCAGTGTCCTTGGCCGTTTGAGGATGTCTTGGAGTGTCTCACGAGAGTTGTGCTTAAGGGTGCTATGGAAAGAGATTTGGTTGTGTTTGCTTCCCCTCCTTACCTTTTGCTGATGATGGCTAGTTTGCTTTCGTTTTTCCTCTTGAAGCTCCTACTGTTGCTGCAGCCAAAGGATGGTGTGTTCTCCCCGTCTCTTGAAGCTTTGGCTTTCTTCCTATTCCCTCTCGCAGTGTCTTCTTTTGAGGTGAAGACTGCTCCTGTTGATCAAGAGTCCCCTCCTTTAGAAATGGAAGGGCTTGTGGTGGACGTGTTTGGAAACCCTCTTTTATGGTTTTCTCTGGTGGTGTTCCTATTGAGGTGGAACTTGCTCCTATTGAGGTGGAGTTCGAGGCGGCTAGAGATTTGTGCTTTTGGAGGTCTGGGTTCTCACATCGTTCTCTCCATTACAAGGGAGCTCCTTCCTCTAGAGGTGGTTTTGGAGATGGTTTGCAGGTCTGCTGGGTGTTTCAAGGGGTTTTTTTCCTCTTTGTTGTCCTTTGGTTTTGTGTTGTTTCTTGTCCCTTTCGTTGGTTGGAGTTGCACGATGGTTGTTTCTCTACAGGTTTTTGTGTCTTTGGGTTTAAGGTCCCTACCAAAACCTATTTGTAAAGGGTTCAAGGTCCCTTCAAAACTTGTTATAGGGTCAACGTCCCTGAAAAACCTGGTTAAGGGTTTAAGCCTTTAAAGTCCCTTCAAAACCATTGGGTTTAAGGCCCAGTCTCTTTTGGGTGTAAGGCTTCTACCTGTCTTGTTGATTGTTTGCAGTTTGTGATGTCTTATTGATCTTTGATGGTTGTTCGGTTTCATTCGGAGAGCAGCTTGCTCGCTTTGGATAGGGTTTCGAATCCCTTCAAAACCGTTTGTACTGGGTTTCAGGGCCCCATCAAAACCTTTTTTTTCCTTAATCAAAAACAATGTAAATCTTAATGAACATACCTTCAAATTTTAGAAATTTAAAATAAATAGATAAAAACAATTTATTACTTGACTTCATAATTTTATTTATAACCACAATTATCTCAACCATAGCAGCAAAAATTTTTTGGGGAAAAAATCAGCAAACCAAAAAGTATAATATTTTTTCAACAAATTCAGATTTAAATAGCAAAAAGTCAGAATTTAAAAAGAAATGGTAAAAAATTGTAGAAAAAGGGACAAAGCTTATTGTTTTTGAAATTTATAGGTATTTCACTGGCATAGAGATATTCAAGCATCTAGGTTGTATGATGCTCGTGATCTACAATACAATTTCAAGGAAATGTCCAAGTAGAGCCCATACATTCTAAATGAGGAAGTTGTACAAAATCCATCCTCAGTTGTCAGATTTTAAGAAACTTCTTGATGAAGTTTGAATTGTTGGAAGTTTGGAGAGTTTGTCATTGATGATGTTGTTTGGCAACATGAGCATGGAAGGTACATAACGATGTGTTGCAGCATTGTCATTGATGTCAACATTGTAACTTATATGAAGATTTTGGTTGCAAACCATTTTGATTAGTTCCAACTAGTTTTCAAGGTGCTGAGGAAGACATTTTTGCCTGTTGGTTTGATCCAGAGATCGAATGTGTGAGAAATTGACTACGTGTCAATTCTACTTATACAGTGTAACAAAGCATTGGTTTTTGGGTCCTCAACACTCCGCAAATGAAGATTTCACTTTGCGCTTCAAACATCATTTTGCTGGAAGTTAGATGTATCTAATTCCAAGATTTCATCATGTTTTGACAAATGGTTTGAGAGATATGAGCTACAGATGTTTGGCCTGGAAATCACAGTTATTATCTGTGCAATGCTGCAATGCCGTTGTGTGGGAGATTTTGCACTTCTCTGCGGATAAGTTTTTGACTTTGCGCTTTTGAGAATAAGTTGCCAGATAGCAAAAGAGTATGAATTCAAGTTGGCATTGAGTTTTGAGGTCCACGTGTCGAGATATGGATACACAATTGAAGAATTTTGCTATTAGGTCTCTAGCATTGCCAACCTAATATGTTTGAAGGTATGCGAAGGCTAAATAAGTATTGCGGTCTTATGTGGGATCAATTATAGGTCCATGCCGACCTATTGCAAGTTGTTTTGAGTTTTGTATCTCAACGCGAGATATGTACGAAACGTTTTGAGCTGACAATTTATATTTTGGGTGTTAAATCTAATTAAGCCGACCTAATTGATCCTATGTTTGATGCGGATATATATGTTAGATCTTTTTAGCGTTTTGATGGATGGCATGAATATATGATGTATGTTGCAAATGTTCTACATGTGAATATCATCAAAGCAGAGCGAACTTAAGTTGTGAATGTTGAGTTGAAGATCAAAGTTGTGCGAATGAAGAGCAAGGCAGAGTGTTGAATTAGAATCAGATAAAGTTTGTTTATTGTGCTTCAATGGGATTGTATTCATGCATATGTCATATGCAATTGTAATAGTTCAAAATAGACTGTGAGCCACCATCTCTCTTCTATCTTGTTCTCTGTGGATAGTGAGTCCACCTGCAGTAAGCACTTCTATAAATATACTATAACCAATTATAATATATTGTGAGCTAACCCTTACTGTGGTTTTTCCCATTTTGGGTTTTCCATGTAAAAATCCTGGTGTTCATGTGTTAGGTGGTGTTGTTAATGTTTCATGTTTTCTTTCTTTATTACAGTTGAATATGCCTTGCTAATTGGATGTTTAATGTTTGAATGGTTTAAGAAAATATTGATTCACCCCTCCCCCCTCTTAGTATTATGGGTGTTCAACATGAACAAGTCTTATATGAAAATTGTGCAAACCATATGCTTAGCTAAAAGTTGTGGATCATATTGTTGGGTTATGCAACTACAAAGATCTCCCTTAATTAAGATCTCGCCTATTAAAACAACCATTTCTCATGTTGGAAGCTTCTCTGATGAGGAGATTCCATTTTGATCTCGCAGTTAAGACATCTTATATCAAATATCAACCAGCCCGGGTTCATAGAACTCCTTGTTCTTGCAAACTATCTTTCTCTAAATGATATTATTACAAAAAGATGTGGATAATTTTAAATAATGCATGCTTGAAAAATTCTAATATAGCCATCATCCAATGGAAATTGAAAAGATAATTGATATTCATAATTGGATAATTACAACAAGAGACGAAAGCTCCTTATAAAGAAATTTACAAGACGATGTTTCTAAAAAGAAACAATCATTAACTGAAGTAAACTAAAGCTAAAATACAGAAAGATGCCAAAACCAATAAAACGTGAACAGAAGTTACTAAACGTTAACTAAGTTAACCGATGACTAACTAAAGCTAAGATGATCATTAATATTACATTTAATATTTTAATAGAAATGACATGATCAAATGCTTCACAAAAGTCAATCACATTTCATTTCTACACCCCATTTAATAATAATAATTTACAAGCTTTGACAATGCATATAGCTGTAGTCATAATTGGTTTCTTATGTAAATCGATATATCTTTTTCTTGTCATAAACCTACACTTGAGTGAACCAATGAGTAGACCATTTTTTCATAACATGTTTTGAATGTATGTTTCAGAGTAAGTTGTCGATGGGAAACCAATAATTCCACACTTTTCTTAGGCAACAGAGCTGTATGAAAATTTCTGAAAAGAAATAGAATTTAGAGATTCTATTCTTTTGTGTCCCTCCAAATTCAAGATAAGCTCTAAGAAATTAGCTTTCACCCTTTTAATCACAAATTAGAAAGCCAAAATACATCTTTGAGTGAGTAAACTATATTCATCTTAGAGATTGTTCAAGTTACCTAGGTAACATAAGAAGCAAAAAATATTCATGTCCACCTAATTAGACAAAATTCCTTCTACGTATTTTCTAAGTTTAAAGACATTTTCTAATTTTATCTGTTCAAAGCCCCAAATGAGATATACAGCCATTCTTTAAGCATGGCATACCTTGAAAACTGGTATTTTCTGACTCTTAGTTTTTCTCTCAATGATTGAAGACAGAATAAAGGTATTTCACGAGGAGAATCATATAGCAACCAAATATACAATAACAAAAATCTACCAATGAGCAGCAGCAGCAAACAAACACAAATCACAGCAATCTTCAAATAAAAGTACCTGTTCACTCACGCAGCAGCAATCTAGAAAGAAAACACAGTTGCTACGAACCCTAGGGTGTAGACAAAATAAGATCATGCCATGACTGCACCCTGCACTGTCAAAATAATTTTCCCACTGCAACTAGAGGAAGAAAAACAAAAAATAATACAAAGCATGCAGGTAAAAACCATACCAAAAATCAAGGGTAAAAACCCTCCAAAAAATTGCATTTTTCCTGATTTATGCTTCTATGATCTCAACTACTTTAATTTTCATTTTATCTCAAATTTTAGATAAAGAAAATAAAACTCTATTATTCAGATTTAATTGCAATAAATTTTCAAAATATATCTTTATCAAACTCAGACACAATGTCAAACCTTATGACTTGACAACAATTGGGCCTATAATAACACAGAACATAACAAGTTCTATACATAATTGATGTTTGTAACCATTAAGCTACATGGAACTTTTCAAAATTCTGGAAACCAAAGTAAAGTAAAAAAATATAGGCCATTTATGGATGCTTCAAGGGGATCTAATAGAGGAGCACAAACTAAAGGAAAATTCAAAAAATATAGGCAATTTATTGGATGCTTAAAAAACAAGGTTATGATAGAAAAGCACAAACTAAAGGAAAAAAGATAGGCAATTTATTGGATGCTTAAAAAACAAGGATATAAGAGAGGAGCACAAACTAAAGGAAAGAGATAGGCAATTCATTGGATGCTTTGAAAACAAGGATATAATAGAGGAGCATAGACACACCATCCTCGATTTGTTGTATCTCATAATTTTTCTTGACCAGAGTTCATCTATTTCATAAGTAATCTCAGACTATAAATAATTATTAGGTTACTATGTATGCAAAACTGCAACATCTTTATTTACAAACTGCAACAAAAATTCTCAATATCATGCATCAGCAATCTCAAGAACCAGGAACAAATTTATTCACTTACGCCTTGACAAAATTTACTTACGCCTTGACAGATCCTTCTCAATCCGCTTTACATGAATGGCTGATCTCAACTCCATGAATGGATCAGTGGTGATTAAAGCAAGCTTATCTCCTTCTGAGAAATCCACAGATCTAGCCGGGGAATCAAATTTGAAAGAAAATAGCTGTGTTCCATTCTCCACTTTCCATAACTTGACAGTCTGATCTGCACTACCAGTTATTAAACGTGTAGAATCCCCTGCACCATAAACCCAAATGAGTTAAACATTCAAAAATATGTTCTCGCCGAGCTCTGAGAAATTATATATGATTTCACCTAACATAAATAAAATTATAATAGCAAGACTATTACTAAAAAGCAATACAGCTCATGACAACTATAGAACACTTTTAACTAGTAATGTGATGTAAATGTTGAGTAAACCTCGTCACGTAGATTTTAATTTTTTAAGTCTTGTTGCCTTCTTTGAAGCCTATCATAAAGAACAGGTAATATAGATTGAGATTAACATGATATACTAACTATAGAATGCCTCTGATCCATGTTGAATTTAGAATTAGTCAAGAATCATGTAAAGTCCTGTTTAATTCCTAAATGTCTGCAGCCTATGCTTCAAAAGAAATCAATAAAGATAATTAATATTACACCAAACTGGCATTAGATACAGATTAAGTTGTTAAGAATGGTCAACCAGCATATGAAAGGTTGTGTCCCTTATGCAAGATAAGGTATATAAGGAAGGTAGATCTAGAAGAAAAGGGAAGGCTGAGGAATTATTAGGACTGGTTACAAGTTATAGTCAGCAGCACTAACAAATTGACTTATTTAAAATTAAATTATTATTCTCCAAGTGCAGCGATGAAGAGTTGTAAGTTTGTAACTATTCAGGTGAAGAGGTGTGACTCCCTCAAACCTGAGATATAAAAGGGAGAGCATTTCATTTGAGAATAAATCATTAATGGGTAATAAATCTATCAATCAATTTGGAAATAAAGTATTGTTCTCAAAAGGCAGCCATGAAGAGTGATTACTCATTTATTATGAAGGGAGGTGACTCATTTATTGTGAATTGTGGTGAGTCCTTCAACAAATGGATATAAAGGGCAAATCAGTTCATTGGCATTCAATAAGAAATCATCACTCATCTATGAAGGAAGTGAATGAGAAAAGGAAAAAAAAAAAAAATTGGAATATAAGAGATCCATTGGAAATAAATATTGTTTTAGGAAGAATATTATTGGGAAATCAGTTTTAAATTATAAATTAGGAATAAAATTATTTTTATTACCAATTAATATAGTAGATTCCTTTAGCAATCTATTTTGAATTTATAAAAGTATTTTGCAAGTAGGGAGGCTGATCAACCTTTCGAGTTCACAAGAGATGAAGTACCGGCCTTTCCTTCATCAAATACACCACCCCCAAGATGGAGCGCTTGTGGGCCAGGATGTGTACGAGTGCTCCTGGGCTTTAGGGTCTTCTCAAGTACGCCACCCCAAGATGGATGGACAAGGATCCTCCAATGCTCTCGCAATACAAGGACAACCATCCTTGAGATTGCGGTTTGCAAGTACTCCAAGTGAATTTCTAATATGATTGGCTATAGGAATATGCTTTGGAATTACCATTAATGATGTTAAAATATTTTGAATCCAAATGTTAATGATGCAATGAACTATAGATCTAACTATTATGATGTTTTAGCTATGATGAATATTATAATATTTTGTGTTAATCTGAATATAACCATAAAGTTTATACTCGTTATTACTAATTTCAGGTTTTAGTGATTCTTATTGTTTTGTGGGCCTAAATTTAGGAATATCCCAAGAGGGGACATTACAAATCCATAACCCAAACCAATGGAGCAAATTTCTTCACAAAGCAAGAGAGCTCTTATCATACGCAAAGCCTCTCCACAATTAGGTCAGAATTTGACATTGGGAGAATAATTGATAAAACAAACAAAAAAATTCCTTGTATACTCCCTATTTGGTTCAACTACAGAATTGCAGTCCAAATAGATTTTTAAGTATGAACTTTTGGATCACAAAAACAAATTTGACATCCCAAACTCCACAAAATTTATAGGAAGAATGATGGCTGATTGACAAACCCTTGCCTATAACATCTTAATCTATGTTACACATTTGCTGCTGTACCTTAGCAGATCCAGAACCTGGTCCAGTAACGGCGGAGGTGAAGCCAGGGTTTGCACTATCACCTTTGGGTTCGTCCCGGACATACCTGGGAGAACCAACATCCCAGACTCCACAAATTTTATAGAAAGAATGATGGCTGATTGACAAACCCTCACATATATAAACATTTTAATCTATGTTACTGGTTTGCTGCTGTAACTTAGCAGATCCAGAACCTGGTCCAGTGAGGGCAAAGGTGCAGCCAGGGTTCACACTATCACCTCTGGATTCATCCTAGAAATATCTGGAAGAACCATGTGTTAGAATATTATATTCTGACATTGTATAATGGTCAACAATAGTTGGTAGGTAGACATTTAATGTCTACAGTAATTTACTCCTACTATATAATGTACTCTTTTCTTGAGTAATAATTATCACATTTTACCAGTTCATTTTGTGAACATGGTATCAGAGCTAGTCTGGGCCTAACTCCTTCACACGAGGGTCCAAGATTATGAGTGTGATCTTCTGAGACTTTGTTGGGTGTATTTGTGAGTCCAGATCGAGGGTTCTTGTTTGCATTTTTCATGAGTATTTTCATGAAAAATTTCGACCCTCCTGTTGCTTTAATCTGGGCGCGACTTCAGGTTTAGGGTCGTTTTTTTTTAAAGGGTTTTGCTGTTCGCGTTTGGAGTTTATGCTCGTGCGCGACCCTATTTTCTCTATCCGCAACGTCTCTATTGCCCGTGCGACCTTTTCACACGCGAACTTGTCTGAACGTGATTTCTATGTATTTTCATGACGAAAATCTGTGACGTTATTGGTCTTTTGGCGCGCGTTTTCTGCTGGTGAAGGTCGCGATTTGAAGTTTTTTGGCTGCATTTTTTAGCTAAACTTTGGCCCGCTTTTTTTTGTCTACATCCTAGGCACGTATTTGTTGCCGATCACGCGATCTCTCCTTGGTTTTTTAGATGCGATTTCTAAAGTTTTTCAGTGACGTGTTTTTTGGGCTCCAATCTCTGGCCGTGATTTTGAAACTCGTTTCTTCCTTGTACCTGGCACGGCCGCGGATTTCAAAAATTTTTTGCAAGCTAGGTACTAAGATTTCAGACATTTTCTGCAATTTTTTCAAGCTCTCATGGCGGCTAGGGTTTCCAAAAAGTTCGACTAGGGTTATGACCCTCAATTTGAAGTCGAAATTTTATTTTAATTAAAGATTCCTGGTGGGTTTTTCAAGATCTCAACTAGGTCGTCGTTGGATTTTTCTGGGTGTCTCGAAGTTCATGCCTCGAAATCTATGCAAGTGGGTGCTGACGAAATTTTCTAGGTTTTGAGCAACATTTTTTGGGTACTCTTCATAAAAAAAAAAAAATTGTATGGTTTTTTTAAATATTTTTTCCATTATAAAAAAAAAACTGGCTTTATGGGTTTTCAAAAAAATTTCCCTTGAAAAATTTTGGGAGGGTTTATAATTTTCTCCTTAAAATAAATTAAGAGTTTTTCCTGTATACCCTAGTCAGGGTTTCTGTTGTTTGGGAGGGCTCTCTGGTTTTTACCGTTTTTTTCCAAAAAAAACGATGATTTGTAATCTTGGGTTTGGCGATTTTTTCCTCAAAATCGTGGTTTGTTGCAGTCAATTTTTTGGTCTCACCTGGAGTTGCTGAGGCGAACATCTGTCTTCTTGCAGTCTGTTTTGGGGCGTCGTGCTCATCTGCAAAAGTTTGTGTCTCTGGTTTCAGGGAGGGACAGCTTTGTTATCCAACGTTAGGTTGGACATTTTGTGATGACTTTTGGTCAGCAGTTCTGCAGTTTCTGGGAGGGTTGGTGGCAGACTCATCTCAGTGGCAGGCTCTTGTCTCTTGTTGCAGCACGTTCTAAAGAAGGGGGCAGCCTTCTCTGTTTTTCCTAAACATTTTTTGGTTCTCTTGGTCATTCACATTCTGCAGATCCAAGGAGGGTCTCAGCAGCAGCAGAGTGTTCTGAAGAATTAGTGACCAAACGACCTGCAGATTGTTTTTTGTAGGCTAGTTAGTAGATTGACCATTAAGGGAGGGTGTTAGAATATTATATTCTGACATTGTATAATGGTCAACAGTAGTTGGTAGGTAGACATTTAATGTCTACAATAATTTACTCCTACTATATAATGTACTCTTTTCTTGAGTAATAATTATCACATTTTACCAGTTCATTTTGTGAACACCATGAAGAACCTAGACCCCTTTTTGCAGAACCCACAGCAAATCCAGCAGAAAGTGACAATTTTTATTTTTTTTTAATTGGCTTTTTTATTGTTTAAGATATTTGACTTTGACTTGAATGAATCTTGATCATGCATTGCCCTCCTGATCACACAATTTATCCATACAACCATGGCAAAATTGGCCTGCGGGGGAGAGTTCACAGCGAGGGAGGGTTCAGCTTGCATGTAGAATCCAACAAAAGCAGAGTGGATTAAAACAGCTAATTCCATTTCAATCAAAAGTGAGTGCCAGTTTGAGTAGTAAGACAGCATAGCCAGTTTTTAACCTTCTGTAGGTTTTTTAGTTTGTGATTGAAACTCATGTGGTGTGATGCTTTTCTTCAGTGAGTAGCTGATTTTTTTGTTTTAAAATTTCAAATAATATTTATATCTTATTTATTTATGTAGTTTATATACCATGGGGAAATATAAATACATGAAGAGAATAGAGCCCAGTTAAGTAAGAGAAGGAAGATGCATACAAGCATGCACCAACCTCGTTTTCTTCTAGAATTAGAATGCTTTTCAAACTTTTCAGTTATTTATGATAGGGTGCATTCCAGATTTGGAAGTCTAAGTTTAGACTTTGCTCTTTTGTTTCTGCTATTATGATTTTTAGGTTTTAGCAGTTTGATTTTTAAGATTTAGCTAAGCCCATCTGTAGCTGCAGTTTTAGTTTCAGCTAAAGTGCAAAAGTTAAGAAACTTCCAGTTTTTAGGCAATTTGATTCATGCAAGGTAGTGTGTGCACTTCCAGTGTCTAGCCGCCTTCATCTATAAAAGAAATAAAGGGGTCTGAGTGATGTATTAATTACAGTTTTGCACTAGTGCAGTGTTTTATTTTAAGATTTAATGAGAAAATAGATGCAGGTTTGACTGTTCAATACTGTGTAATTTACTGTTCATATTTCAGTTTGATGTGTTTGCAGATTCTGGTATTCAGAACCAGAAGTTTTGATAGAAGTTATCAAGTCTAGGTTTCCTAGTGTTTAGGGTTTAACTTTCTAAGTGCAGAATCTGCTTACCATGGTCTGAAAAAGTAATTTTTCTAGCCTCCCAGAGTGGGTTCTCAGTTAAACAGTTGGCAACTCCTTTTTCTCAGGACTTCTGGTTTAATACTTCACATACCTCCTCCCCATACAGTAGTTCTCTTCCAGCTCTATTATAGGGGAAAAAAAGGTTTTTTTAGGCCTGAAAGTTTCCTCACTGTAGTATGAACCTCCTCTGCAGATAAGAAAAACCTCAACCATGAAGCAATTTTTCCACTAGTTCAAGCTCCTCAAATGAGGGACAAGCAGTGTAAAAAGGACAAGCTCATTGCAGCTCACCTGCAGACATCTTTTTCTGCCTATGTAAATGGTGAAATCCAAAAACACCATACATGCACATTTTGTTGGAGTGTGGAGGGTATCTTAAGGGGATGATGCTTGGTCCTGGCCAGATTGTGAGTAGGAAAAATGCATTTGGAATGGCTGAAAAATTGAAGTGTGCCAATAAGCTTTTCAATTCTTCAAGTTCCTTCTTGAAGTGTGCCTATGTAAATGGTGAAATCCAAAAACACCATACATGCACATTTTGTTGGAGTGTGGAGGGTATCTTAAGGGGATGATGCTTGGTCCTGGCCAGATTGTGAGTAGGAAAAATGCATTTGGAATGGCTGAAAAATTGAAGTGTGCCAATAAGCTTTTCAATTCTTCAAGTTCCTTCCTCTTATATGAGGAACACTCTAATATTGAGAGAACAGTCATGCTCTAAGAATGTAAGTAGCTATCATATTTAACATCATCATGGATGGCTTCTACTCCCTGATGCAGGGAAATAAGGAGATAGCAGCTTGAATCCAAAAGAAACTAACTCCTGAAGCAACTGAGACCAGTCTCTTCTGCTATACTCCCTCTTGGGGTGATGGATCAGGGAAGAGGTCAAGATGTTTGAAAAAATGGAGTGAATGATGAAAAATATAAGCTAAATGGTTTTGATGTAGCTATTTAACAATAAAACAATCAATTTATATGGCACATACAATTCCTATGAATTAACTGATATAATTTGCTAATCCATGCAGGTTGACCACTTAGACTGAAATATCATACTCCTTTTAAACTCCAACACTAAAAACCAATGGAAAGATATTGAGGATAAATTTGTTCTCTTTGCTGAGACAAGATGGCTTAGTTGGGTGAAAAGAGTGATGGGTGTGATCTTTATTTTCTGATTTCTGTGAATCTCTATTCTAAATTATGAAGAATGAGAGTAGAATTGATAGAGAAGTGTACTCTTGATAAGTCAAAGATGATTCTTGTTAGTTCATGGATGATACTTGTAAGATTATCTGTGAGCAAAAGTTGTATAGTGGGGAGATGAAGCATGGTTTTCCTATCCATCAATTACCTGGATTCTATCTTGCATTTAAAACACAGAAAATCATACATGCAAGGAGTGAAGTGGTAAGGATTTGAGAGTGAGACCTTCCAAATTTTCTGCCTCATCTTTTCTCAGCTCGTCTTAGTTAGTATAGCAGTAGCATGGCCACAAGTAGGAAAGTCACGAAGAATATAAAATCCAGAGTGAAAATTTTCTGGCGATAGAAACTTTGTTGATGGAAGCTGAGATTAAATTATATATATATATATTGATCCATGCTTAATGCTCTTGACTGCTTCTGTTTTCAATAAGAAAATTATAATCTTCTGCATCCTTGGATTCCCCTTCTAATTGAACCTGTGTTTAAGACAACTATTTTGTTACGTGAGACTGCATGCCTGAAATAAATGAAAGCAAGGGAGAAGACTGAGGGATTGACAGCCATTCTATTTATGCATTACTGTGGTTGAAATATATAAATAATGGCAAAAGTCTGTGCTAACATTTTAAATATAAAACAATTTGTGATTTCTAATTATAATGAGATTAAGACCTCAGTGAAGATGAAGCTTTTGTATTTTTGGAGCTTTCTTTTTGTATATTTTCTTCATCCATTTGCTTACGTGATTAGACCACAAAATTTAATTCATTTGGTAATAAGCGGTGTTTTACAACATAGTGGTGACTGTGACAGAGTGGCTCTGAGTTGGTTGACATGAATTCTCAGTCTAAAGCCTGATAGTGCTGCCCTCCCCTGTTTTTTTATATTGAGAGTGGGCTTTCTACCGTGATCAGTGTGAATAGGCTTCTTGGCCCAAGTTGGTGAAGAACTCATTCATCTTTCTTGAATGATCTATTTGCATCCTAACTCAACAAGCGTAACAGCAGGGGGTGCAAGATCCCTGAACCAAGTTATCCTTACCCACAAAAAATGGAAGTGAAACCAATCCCCAGGATCTCATATATATATAACAGACTTATCTATGTCAGGAGCCCTAGTGTGCAATCTTGACCCATCACTGTGACAAGCAATTGAAGCTGATACTTCCACTTAATTTTATTTTTGTCCGGATATAGTGCCCCTAACCCTACAGAATAAACTGAAAAATAAGCTCCAAGAGCTCGTGTATTTGTTGAGGCATGCATTCTTAACACATCACTCACTCATCCTGGTGATGGATCAGGAAGCTCGGTCACATTCTACCATCATCGTTTCAAAAGCTCATTAGAAAACAGAAACCCTAAAAATGGAAATGGGGTAAACAAGGAGGAAAAAGGCTTACTTGAGACATCGCAGCACCAGACAGCACCGTTGTGGCCCTGATACGTCCCAAGGCGTTCGCCGTTATGAGCATACCACACAGTAGGTGTGTGATCCTTTGCGCACGAGAATAACAAGTCCCCGTCTCTATTGTATTTGAGAAACGTCAGAGGCCTCTCGTGCCCCTTCAATAGAATCGGCCTCATCTAACTGTTCAAAGCAAATGTATGACAGAGAAAGAAAAAAAGTTATAATCTTGCCAAAACAAAAACCGCAACTGTCGAAAGAAGTCACAAAACAAGCTTAACTAAGAAAAAACACAGAGATTGTAATCTTCAGTATTTACACAGGTCAGTCGATTTAGAAAGCAGAACTTAACAAAAGCCAATAGAACGAACCAGTCTGAATGAATCCCCTGAGTTGTTTGAGAACGAATTAAAAGCGAGAATTTTTGTTCTAGAAAAAATTAATTTGAAGATTTTACAAAAATATCTGGTACTGCACACTTGTAATTTATCGGCATTATAAGAACGTGAAATCTTACAGTTTCGAAGATAATACGCTGGAAAGAGCAAATGCAGAGGCTTTAACGAAGTAATTAAAAATATTGAGACCACCTCCACAGGTATCCCTCAACACCTCAGCGCCCTGGTTAGCTGGGGTTTTAGGTATCGAACGATCTGCACTCACTTATTAATAAAAAGAATGTAAAAATTGTTGAAAAAATCGTGCCCTAAGCCAAAATAAGCGAGTGCTCACGAGTAATCTTGATTTATTACTTATATTAATATTTACAGTGGTGAATGTATAGTTTTGTAGTTTTATGTTTTATATTAAATTTAGGTTTAGTTTTAAATTTTTCTATTTTAATGTTAAAGATTAATCTTGTATGATAACTAATTAAAATATGTTAATAAAAAAACTGAAATAAGCTACAATTATTTTTATCATGAGAGTTTTTTAATTATATTATTTTTTAAAAACAACAGAATATTTTTTATTATATTATTTTTCAAAATAATAGACTAGCAATCTCACTTTAGTGTGCAATGTGTACGCTGAAGAGCTATGAAATGTCAATTAGGAAATTTCTTGTTCTAATTTTTGAATACAGTTGTGTAGTAAATGAGGTCAATTGCTAAAACCTCTAAATCGGGAATATAATTAGATGTTGGACTCCCAGAAAATTCAACGACCAAACTTGAAGCAAAATGGTCTTAACCGAAATTTTAATAGATTAGGAAAATACAAAAGGATTAATGCCAACAACATGACTATTCAAAGTGGATCACACAAGAAAAAATGAGAGGGAGGATGGAACTAGAGATGAAACCAGAGGATGAACGAGTGGATGAAGTGTGGAAGAATGGGTAGGTTTTGAAGGGAGAGACAAAAAAGCAGGAGTTTCAAATCAACAACAAACCATCCATTGTGATAGATGTCACGGACATAGTGGAAGGTGATGCAAAATCCTTTGAGAGATTGACAGTTATTGGATGTTTCTTGGGGAAGTGTTTTACAAGAAAGGAGATCGGGGAGTGGGTGACAAGGAATTGTGGTTCTGAAACAATAACTAACTTTCTACCAAAAGGTTTTTTCATTGTTGTTTTGGAAAATGAGACTGTGAGGGAACAAATTTTGGCAACGAAAAGGTGGAGGTTTGGTAATACACATTTACATCTAGAGAGATGGTCGAGGAATTTTAATCCATTGAAAACCAACTTTGCAAATGGACCAATTTGGATACGCCTTTATAACTTACCCTATGAATATTGGTTTGGAAGTTGTTTGAAGAGAATTGGAGATGCTTTGGGTGTGACAATGGAATTTTATTTAAGAAAAAATGAATATTTATTTATGCTAGAATCAAGGTGCTAGCAATCAATGAGATCCCAAAATAAATAGGGTTGTTGACACGAGAGGGTGAATGGGTGAAAATGTTGGAAATTGAGAAAGAAACTTTCTATTGTCTAAAATGCAAGAGGAGAAATCACAATGAGGATCAATGCAAACGATTCCCTCAAGTCATTAGGGAAGTTTGGAGGGAGAAGGTGCCAATAAGAGCAAATGTAAACCAACAAAATCAGGGGGTGGAAGAGAATATGACGCAGGATCCAAATCAGTGGGCAATGATCCTCGCTGATTCAAAAGACCCTACGATGTTGGAATCTAAAAACTATTTGGAGGAAGGTGAATATGAATTGGCGAATCTTCCACAGTTAAGCATGGGTGCCAATGTAGATACGGTTTCATAATTCTCTTTGTCTCAAGGAGACAAGGTGGACATCATGGAGGAAAGACACATATGTCAAATGGCAAAAATGGCTTCTACTATGAAAGTTGGAAGGAAATCTAATAAACAAAAGAGGGAAGAGGCGGCTCAAGAAAAAGATCAACTCTTAATTAAAAAATATATGACGAGGTCCAAGGGAGGTTGCTCCTCCCTTGGGGGAAGATGAGAATCCTAACATGGAATGTTATGGGACTAGACTCCCCTAACAAGCAGCGACTGGTTAAGCATCAATTGGAGATTCAAAAAATTGATATGATCTTATTTCAAGAAACAAAACTGTTAAATACATAAATTGAAGTCTTTATCAAATACATTAAAGATTGGTATGGGGAATTTTTGGAAGCTAATGGCACAACCGGTGGTATAGGCATCATATGGAAACCAAGCAAGGTGAAGGTGGTCGTCAACAAAAAATGTCAAAATTGGATGAAAACTAAGGTCAGTTTATTATCTATTGTATTTGATTTTGATCTCTTTAATGTATACGGGCCTGTGAAAACAAAAGAGAAGCAGCAAGTTTGGGAAGAAATAGGTAGCGTCTTAGAGAAAGGGAGGATTGTCCTAGGAGGCGATTTTAATGTCATCCTGGACATCTCTGAGAAGAGTGGGGGTATAAGGAGGGTGTCACAATCACAAAAGGACTTTGTGTGCTTCATAGAAAGCCATAATTTGATGGATGTTGTTACAAACAACGATGCTTTCACATGGAATAACAGACGGAAAGGCTTTACAAATATAGCAGAAAAAACTCAACAGATTCCTTGTTTCAAAATATTGGATGCAACTAGACATACCTCCTAAGGCCACAATAAGGTCAATATTCATCTCATATCACTTATCGGTGGAAGTAAATATCAGCATAAATACCTTTGTGGCAAGGGGACAATTTAAGTTCAAAAAAATATGGCTAAGGCACCATGGTTTTCTAGATATGGTGGGAGATTGTTGGACCACGCCAATACAAATATAGGGGTTGAAAATATTCATCTTCCAAAATAAATTTGGGAGGATGAAGGAGAAACTTAGAACATGTAACAAGGATGTTTTTAAGAACATTTTTTAGGAGAAAGCTAGGGTGGAGGAGGCTCTTTCAGAGCTGGGTGACAAAATAATAAAGGATGGGATGCCCAACACATAATTTGAACAAGAAAGAGCTTTAAAGGATGAATACAATGAATTACTAGCAAGAGAGGAGTGTTATTGGAGATCCAAATCCAGAGAAACCTAACTAGAAGAGGGGGACTTAAACACAAATTTTTTTCACAATACAAGGATAAAAAGAAGCTAGAATAGAATTTTGACTATCAAGGATGAAGATGGTCCAAGTATGGTGGTAGAGGAGGAACATATACAAAATTTGGGATCGTTTTTTTTGAAAAGATGCTGGGTGGTCAAGGGTTGGTTGAAAGTGTAAACACAAGCATCCTGGAAAATGTAGGACACGTGGTAATAGATGTGGACAATTCAATGTTGGTAGCGCCTGTAATGGAGGAAGAAGTTAAAGCGGCGGTATTTCAAATGAAACCTAAAAAATCCCCAGGCCTTGATGGGTTCAATGCACTTTTCTATCAGATCGGGTGGGAATTCTTAGGCAAAGAAGTTAAAGATGTATTGGAAGAGTCAAGAAGGAAGACAAACATGCTCAAAGATCTTAATAATACCAACATAGCACTCATCCCAAAGAAAGAGAATTGTGAATCCTTCTCAGACTACAAACCAATTTCCCTGTGTAACACAATATACAAGATCATTGCTAAAGTAATGGAAAATAGATTGAAGAAGATCTTGCCTCGGTTAATCTCATGGGAACAGAGTAGCTTTGTTCTAGGATGCCATATTATAGATGGAATAATTATTGCTCATGAAACAATTCACACATTGAAGAAATCTAACAAAAATGGGATGATGATAAAATTGGACCTAAGTAAGGCTTATGATAGAGTCCATTGGAGATTCCTTTTGAAAACAATGGCAAACCTGGGGTTTTCAGATAAATGGTTAAAATGGATTTTTTGTTGCATTTTGACTGTAAGATACTCGGTGTTAATAAATGGCTCTCCAAGGGGATTTTTTAATGGAGAAAGGGGTCTCCACGAAGGAGATTCGTTATCTCCTTTCTTGTTTGTAATTCTTGTGGATTCATTCAGTAGGTACATAAAAAGGTTGCATAGCGTAGGGACTTGGAAAGGTCTAATGGTGGCGTCGACTATCCCCAGCATATCTCATCATTTATTTGCAGATGACACTATATTGTATGGTGAGGCATCTGTGGCAAAGGTAGAAACAATAAAACAAGCAATTGAATTATTTGGCAGGGAGGCAAGGCGGGTAGTCAATGGAGATAAATCAAATGTTTTCTTCTTCAACACCTCAAGGAGATTAAAACAAAGCATCCTTAGCATATTGGGCTATATTGAAGGCACATTACCCTCAAAGTATCTTGGTATTCCACTTTTTTCAGGTCAGATAAAACAACAACATTGGGAAGATACTTATAGGAAATGCAAGAAAAAATTGGTGAATTGGCATGGACATTGGTTAACATTGGTTGACAGATTGATAATGGTAAAATCGGTGCTTGTTGCGATCCCAATATATATGCTTTCTTGCTTGGAATTGCTTAACAAGGTGGAAAAAAGGGTAGAAGTAGTCCAGAGGAAGATGGTATGGGATGGTGCTCATGAAAAACAACGAATACCATTGATTAAGTGGGATACAATTAAGCTATCAAAAAAAGGTGGAGGGGCAAGGATCAAAGACTTGAGAATGCAAAATTGTGCACTAGGCGTCAAATTGGTATGGCAATTATATCGCAACTCTGATGCATAGTGGTGTAAGATACTATATGCTAAATATTTGGATACATGGGATCTTGAATGCATCCTTACAATAGAAAATCCGAATAAAGGATCGTCTCTATGGAATTTTATCTTAAAATACGGGATTCTCAGGATCTGATTCTCCTTCTGGGCAGGGATGTTGAAGAAGAAGACTTTTGATTTTTTTAAGATGACCACCTAACTCGAAGCTAAGGAATATTTGTACAAAATTTCTTTAAAGAACCTGGCCTCCCACTCTTGGGCATTACCAAATAACATAGTGTCATCAACAAACTGTTGATGCGTGATAGTAGGCAGCCCACTTGTGACCTACAACCCTTCCACTGTGCCATGGTTTTGAGATAGATCTTCCAAGGGCCTTTGGCATTATGATGAATAGAAAGTGGGAGATGGGGTCCCCTTGTCGTAGGCCATGTGAGGTATTGAAGAAGCCCTCTGGGAAACCATATAGCAATACCAAGTATTTTAGGTATGCAATCTAGTCGAAAATCCAGTTCAACCAATCCTTATTGAACCCAAAGGCATCCAAAATCTTGAAGATGAAGCGCCAATTAACCTTGTCATATTCCTTTTGAATGTCAAGATTGATTAGCATGAATGTTTTTTTCATTGTTTGAATGGAGTGAATTGCTTCTTGAGAAATTATAAACCCATAAAGAATTGATCTTCCAGGCATAAAACCAATTTTCTCTTCCGAAACGATGTCTGGTAATATTTTCTTTATCTTATTTGCCACTACTTTGGCTAGGATATTATAAATGGTTTTACACAAGGAAATCAACCTATATTCTTTGAGGGACTCAAGCTTCTCCTTTTTTTGGATTAAAGATATGAAAGTGTTATTAATCTCCTTAAGCACCCGACCAGAACTTTTGGAGTCTTTGATTGCCTCAGTCACCTCCTTGCCCACAATGTCCCAACACTTTTGGAAAAATCCCACAGGAAAACCATCTGAGCTTAGAGCCTTGTTCGAGTGGAGTTGAAAATTTGCCTCTCCGGCTTCTTGCTCCATAAATATGTTGTTCAACATGATATTGTGTGCTACCATGACTGTTTTAGGGACGCAATCTAGAATTTGCAATTGCGCTCCAAGGTTAGACCCAGACCAGTTATTTAAAAGATTATTGAAGAAATCTATCGTGGTTGTCTTCACATCATCGATTTTATCTATAACCCTTCCATCATTGGCTTTAATACTTGTTATTTTATTGATCTCCCTATGTATCTTAGTTGAATTATGGAAGAATTTTGTGTTCTTGTCCTTTGAAGTGAGCCATAATTCTCTAGACTTTTGTCTCTAGAAAATCTCTTCCTTTTCCAAGATTTTATTCATTTTCCTTAACAATTCCTTCTCTTCGATAAAGTGATGATTGTCTATTCCATTTTTTATTACATTCTCTGACAGTTTCATCAGAGCCTCCTCTGTTTTTATTTTTTCCTCAAATATGTTTTTGAAACACTCTCCATTCTAGCTCTTCAGATTTTGTTTTATTACTTTCAATTTGGTAACAATGTTAAACATCTTTAAGCCCACGGGTTTGCATTCCTCCCACTAACATCTTATGAGATGAAGAAATTTTGGGTCCCTATATCATATGTTTTTAAACTTGAATGGACATCTTGTCGAGCACCTTTCCTCGACAATTTCTAGGGCCACAGGGAAGTGGTCCAAACCAAAGCCAGGTAGAATCTTACTCTCCAGGGTGAATAGAAAGAGACTTAGATCACCTTTGAACAAGAATCTGTCTAATTTATCTACAATGCTACAAAATCCACTTCTCTTATTTATCCAGGTGTACTGACCATTTCCCATCTGCACATCTATCAACATATTTCTTTCTGTGAAGCATTCAAAATCTATCTGAGATTGCAGCTTTCTTGCCACCCCACCTTTTTTGTCTGATGTTTTTAAGATTACATTGAAGTCCCCACCCAACACATAGTAATCAAAAGAAAAATTTCCATAAATATTATCCAATTCACTCGAGACTTGCCTTTTTTTAATGCAATTGTTAGGCCCATATACATTAACTAGTAGGAAACTTAGATTAGATGCAAAACTTTTTACCTTACAAGTGATCCAAAATCTGCTTGCATCCACCTCTTCGAAAAGGATATTTTATGGTTTCTAAAAGATCAAGAGCCCACCTGAAGGTCCTTCTACATTAACCCCATCATTCTCCATAATTTCATCTTCTTGCCAAAGTTAATCCTTTCTTGTTCTCCAAGCTTGGTTTCTTGCAGCGAGCAAATGTCCACCTATATTGACTCCACCTAATGCCTAATTAGGCATCACTTGTTAGGGGCATTTAAGCCCCTAACATTCCAAGTTATGATTTTCATGGTTGTTCAAGAAGGGCTTCACCCTTCCCTACTTTTAACATCTCGCTTATCTTCAATTGCCCATTTGCTTTACCATCCCATTTGAGCTTTTCCTAGTTAGGAATTGTCCCTCATCTCTTGCATTCCCCACAGTCGAGAGAGGATTTAAGAGTATCCTTCTGGCCAATTCCTTATTTCCCAAGCTCACCCTACTTCGTTTGTGATACTCTTTGCCTTTTGCATGATTTCTGAACCAGGACCACATCCTCTTGATCAAATCCAATATTATCCAGAGGCAACCCATTGATCCAGTCTTCAAACAAATCATCATTGCCAATATTGAGCGATTCGCTCTTAGCGGCCTTTGCCAATTCAACAAGCTTTGTTCCCACCTCCATGAGAGAGTTGAGGTCTTCTTCTCTAACCTTATTCCCCAGCAAGTCTATGGATTCTTCCACTTTCTATTCGGTCTCCTTCTTTTGATCTTCTAGCACCCCTTGCTTCATTGGGCACTCTTCCATCCTAGCAACATCTTCTAGCCCTGCTGCTCTATCCTCTTGTGCTAGGTTTGGCACTCTTCCATCCTAGCAACATCTTCTGGCCTTGATACTCTATCCTCTTGTGTTGGGTTTGATGATCCTTTTGTTGTTGCCTCCTCTAAGGTACCTTCCATGCCACCTGGATTCTAGATAGGGGTTGCGGGTTCTTGATTATTTGTTGAGGATTGATGGTGCCAACCTAGTGTCCTTATCAGAGCATTATTGGGGTATGGATCTAATGTTAGTGTTTGCACCCGATTCCCCTTCTGTGAAGATTTTGATCTTTCGCCAATGTTGACTATTTGGTTTGCTCTCAACACATATTTTGATATAGGTGTTGATACCATTTGAATCTAACTATTCCTCCACACACACATATTTTCCTAATTGGTTTCCAATATCTTCCAGGATTCCCGAGGCCCAAAACTCCAGAGGGAGATATGGAAATTTATACTAGTCTTGAATCCTTTCCATTATGTGGCAGCATGGGTCAAAGCCTATCCTCCATCTGCATATATAGAAACCACAACTGTCCATGATCTAGATTCTATTTTCTATTTCCTCCCCGATGCTCTCTGAATGGAAAGTCACCACAAAATAGCCCTATATTAAGGCTTTGAACTCCAAATCTTCCCCCCATTTCCTGCACCACCACCTCATAAATCTATCCCACTTGAGTCTCATGCCATACCATCTAACCAAAAGCCCCAATCTCTCTAGCTGATCTTTCTCTGCCTGAAGTTTAATTGAACTCATTACCATAGTTTTCCTTTGGCCAATGTTTGGCCTTCCACTAATGCCACCATTGCTCCTAGATTCCTCTGATTATGTTCTCCTTGTCAGAGGACTTGCACTTTGCATCCTACCCCGACTCCTTGGATCCATTTCATGGTGGAAATCCCCTCTAGGGTTTTGTATATTGGGTCTTGTCTCTATATTTGCATTAGTTCTTCTATTGTCCCTTCTCTAATATTCATGATTCCTGAATTTATTCTACCATTGCCACCCATGTCTACCATTCCACCCTTTTTGTTGCTTCTAAGGTTCGTTGCTCACATGATTTCTTAGTTGATCTAGGGTGACTTCCGCTTCCACCTCGTGCATCCAGTTCATCTGGTTGCTGCTTTCACCTTTCACCTTTGCATGTGGCTTCTTGGCCACCTCCTATCCTTCATGACCTTCACTAAAGATCTCCAAACCTGCTAATTTTTGCTCCTACTTTGCTCTCACTCACGCTATGGTGTTATAAATTTTTTTACTCAAAGATGGTCTCCTGAAACAATCAAGGTATTGTTTTTTATTTAAATTATAATAAATATTTAATATAAGATAATGAGAGGATTTAAAAGAGATGTTTAGTTCTAGTTTTGATATTGATCTTGTTGCGTAACATGTTATCTAATGATTTATTAACATGGTGATAATATTTCACTCTTCTCTATGTCTACATCTCATCCCGATGACGGATCATGGAGTATGATCTCAAATGTTGATGTAAATTAGACACACAGTTTCAATCTAGAAAATTATCACCATTATTAGAAATCTTATGACCATTATCGTGGACTGTGGAAACTGCATGTTATTGATTTATTAACATGTTAAAAAATGAGGGCCTATCAATCAATCAAATACTATTGGACTAAGAAAAATAATTTTTACTATAATTCATTTTCATGACTACAAATTTGACATGCATGAGTGTGAAATTGAGTTTTGAAATTTTTATATGACAAATTATATCAACTCTCATTATAAATCTTACCACCATGAATTTCACCTTGAATTACCTTCTCAATAGGTAGATTGGTCATGAACTATGAAATTGTGGCATTGAGAATTAAAAGTTTTTAAGTGACTAAGATTTGACACTTCATACTTTCTCACTATCACAAAACCTTTCAAATATATAATAATAATGCATTCAAAATCATATTTGTGCATCATCATATTTATATATGTAATTTATTTCTATTTTAAAATTATGGAGAGGATAAATTTTAAGTGCCTCAATTCTAATTTCTCTAAAAAAAGAACAATATGTTATAATATCAAATATAGTATTAGTGTGGGGTAGAGGGCCTAGCTCAATTGGCTAAAGCATCTTGTTGCAGGCAAGAGGTCACAAGGTCTAGTCTCCCCTTCATCCTCGTGGTACTGAAGGATGTGTCGAGCTCTCTTGTTGTCATCACAATTGAAATATTTATAAATTATAATTAAATCATTGACAAATCATTTATAAATAAACATACAATAATCAACCCTTTCTAGAAAGAAAAAAATCTATTGGAAATACACATTAGGCTATAATTTTAAAATAATTTACATTATAAATTTAAAAATTAAAATAACATATTGGTAAATAAATCATACTATAATGTTACACAAACTCCTTTTTAAAAAAATAATAGATTCAATTAAGCAAAGCACCCCTATGTAATTTGCTATTAGGGGACATATTGGATTATATATGAATTGCTTGCTTGAGATGCATATTATATGCATCAAAAGCCTCACCATACTAAAATCAAAGTCACATTTATATTAACAATTTCAATAATAACTCAAAAAATCAAACTAAATTTCAACATCGCTAGTCAATACTTCTATTACTTCTTGTATTTTCATTTATTAAAAATGAAGTACAACTTCATATTAAATTTTCTAAATTAAAATAAAAATATTTATGTAAAATGAAAACATAATTTCTCCAATACTAATAATAAAAAATAAATTAAACATTAACTATGTGACTCACTACTTCTATTATAATACTAAAAATGTAAGTACTCCCCACTACGTGGCACAAGGTTTTTATTTTTTAAGGTTAGAGAAACAAATCTTTTGAAATATTTAAATATAATTTGAGTCTAGACATATTGAATTTAATAAATTTGGAATTCAAATAGAGATAAAATGATTTGAAATAAGATTAGATATCAAGAATTTGAGATAAAATATGAAAACAAATGACTATGACTATTGTGTTTTATGAAATCTAGAATTAGACAAAGACTTGAATCAAGGCCACAAGAATGACCCTAAAGCTCTTGACAATGGCCTTGACCTTTTAAGCAACACTAATCTCTAAAAAATTAGGGTTTAAGTACCTATTGAATTTGCTCACCTATGTTTATACCTATACATAGATAACTTGGCGGTGCTAAGAAGCATCCTTGGAACTTGTTGTGGTAATAAGGAATCCTTGAGACTTCATCAATTACAGTCAAGTCTTGTTGATTGATTCAATCATGTTGTGATAAGTTTGAATTCATGCCAAGTAGTGTTTGCAACAAATGCATAAGTAACTAAAAATGATATAACAAGTGCATACCCGAATAGTAGATCACATGCAATAAATAGGGTTTTAAAATTATTTTAATGTGAAAATAGAACTATGGTAGTGACTAATAATGATTCTATATATGAAAAAGGGTGATGAATAATATTCTCTTATGATGATAATGATTTGATGGTGTCCTTTTATGCTAGTCCTATATGCACAATTTGAACTTTTTGACACATGAGTGAACTCGTAAGAATAAAAAACTAAGCTATGTTAGACTAGAGCTATAATAAAATTATAATTAAGAGACTCAAAGTCACCCTAAAGGCCTTGAACTAGATCAAGGTTGTGTTAACTGGTCTAAGCAAAGGTAATATTGATGTTAGAAATTTCAAGGAAATGATTGTCATTAGTTATAGAGGACACTATCTAGAATAATAATTATTAATTAAATGATAAGTCCTAAGTTTATGAAGTGCATGTGCACTGGATTTCTTATATGCAAATTAATGTCATGTCTATATTTAGGAAAAGTGTGTGGACTTGCTTGCACATGAAGCAATATGCTTTAGAGATAATTCTAGAAATGGGACTAGAACATACAAAAAATTAATAATTATAAAAATAGGAGGGTCTTGTATCCACATGTGCATGCCTCCTATGCTTCATAAATTCAATCACATATGTGTTATAAATTTAGGAGTGATTGAGGACATCAAACAAGTGGTATACAAATTGAGGGTTTCAGTTATCTCCTTACCCATAATAGGTAAGGGTGGATTATGAGTTGTAATTATTATTGTGATTTGAACAAAGAAGTCTTAGTGTTGTGTAAATTATGGTTATGGGTTGTGTTTTAATTATAATTTTATGGTTGCACAAACTATTTTTTCTTTGTATTCACATCTTCAAAGTTGAATTCAATATTAGATCTCTCAAAACCTTTATACAACTCAAATGAGATTGTCTTTCAAAGGTTGTTATATCTCCTATCAGTTTGGCAAATCAATGTGCAAGTTTCCTATTGCTAGCCCTTACGATCTAAGTACACAAGGGTAAAATAAGTTCAATGCTCAAGGTTTTATTACCAATACCAAAACAAGTTTTCAATAATCTAGGGTTGATCTTGAAATTATAGGTTTTACTAGTTTTAGGTTTTGAAGAGTAGAAAATTCCAAAATCCTTATGTTTTTCTTTACATAAGCTTCTCCATAGTGCAAGAATATTTATTATAGTAGGGGGCATTCTTGTTAGCAAGATTCTAACCCTAGTATTGTTGAAATTGCAATGTCTATTCTTTCAAAAATTCCATTGTAGTGTACGATAGCCTTAGACCAGAAACATCAAAACTACAATAGCTACGGCCATGAGCCAAAATAAAATTGCACAAGACATGAGCTAATAAAAATACATAAGATAATAAAAACATATGCAATGCAAATAGTTGATGTTTACATAATTTTCAAGGAGACCAATCATTAAACACATGCTATAAAAAATCGAAGAATCTAATCCATATAAGCAAGAAGTTGCTTACAAAACAACAATGTAAAAGGGTGAATGACACACAACATAGTTGTGAAATGCATGGGTATAAATTATTTTGAGACTAGAAGAAGGAAGATGCACATGGAAATTTTATGAAGTTCAACCAATAAAATATGAATAATTATGTTTATAATTTTAAAACTTTGTAAAACTTCACCCACATGTTTGTGTATCATCCACAAATTCAAGTGACCAATATTTGGTCAAAGGATCTACACATAGTTCCCAAACTTCAAGTGTGCCATTATTATAAGAAGATGAGGCTGCAACTATTTTAACTACAAAACTAATGTAAAAATTCACAAATTTTCTTGGTGAAGAGTATGCAGAATCCACTGTGAGGAATATAAGCTTTATCTACAATCAAAGAAAGTAAACCAAGGATGAAATAAATGTGTTGTATATAAGCTACCAATATGGTATGCCTTAACAATCTATAAAGAGGGAGTGGCTTGTAAGGTTTATGTACAATAAATAAAGTAGTACATTGTTGTTAAGCGGATTGACACTTGAAATGATACTTGAATCGCCCAATGAAAAGTGGAAAAAATTCTCCAACAGTTGGAGATATTGCTAATAAAAATGCAATCCTCCTCTGTGTTGAGAGGGGCAACTCCCTTGTATGATAGGGGTATTTGTAGTTTTTGTGTACTTTTAACCTGGAAGTATAAAAAGGAGGAAAGAGAAAACTTTAAAAGTAAATGAACAACAAAAACCCCAACAGTAGACATACAAATACCAACTAAGATTTCATAATGCATGAAAAATTACTAAAGGGGGTTTGTCACAAAATATGTTTTTGATATACAATGATGATGAAAGAAAGATAATAAATCTCAACATACAAGGAGATAAATATCTTCAACACATTCAAACCAAGATACCAATATACTATTGAGCTTCACCAATAGCATAGATTGTTTGAACAAATGACCAATTATTTTTACAATTACACAAAAGGGTTTCCAATTTAACATACAAGAAATCAATAATAATAATCTAGAAAAACTTTTAGGACATACAAACCACATGCATTATTTATTATCTTCATGAAATTTTATAATCTCAAAAACCCTTAGATACAAAGTGTCAAGACAAAAGTCTTGACACAATCTCTATGAAAGTTCTCCAAAGTTTTCCCCTTCCTACCAAAAAAGTCCCTTTACAATTGAAATATCCTCAAGTACTTATAGGCTTTCTCTGATAACTAACTAGTAACTACCTTTTTGAAATACAATAATTTTAAAAATAAGCATTATTTCAATTAGAATTTACCCTTTATTTCTAGAAAGAAAACTTCTTTTTCTAACCTCTAATTACAATAAGTGACGCAAATCACTTTTTCAAAAAGATAATTTGAAATTGACAACTCCAAAGAAAGAATAGTTATTGGTTTTGTCGAGGTGGGCATTATGTCTTCTTACAATCAGTGAATTACTTGCTCATCAACAATTTGGTCTTCATTTACATGTACTCTAGCCACATTTTATAATCATCATTTCTTCTTAAGAATATAATGCATTGAATGACAAGGAGGTTTGTATAAGGAACAATCAATTTGGTTTACTCATCCTTATTACCATCATCACAAAAATTATTGTGAAAGCGAGAATTCATATGTATAAATTTCTTCACTTGACATCTCCTATAACCTCCACAAAAACATTATGCTTTTTAGAAACCACAAAACCATTCCACATAACCTACAACAAATTTTCTTGCAACAACCTTGGAGATAAACATTGATTACAATGTGACAATCAAAACATACTTTAAGGTTTTTGAAAACTAATGTTCAGTAGAATCTGAGGGATGCATTTAAAATTCAATTAATATTATCTCTTGACTCTTGATGGTAGATGAGTGATTTATTTTCCTCCTTTTCTACATCATTAAGTGTCTAATTCTTAAATATAGAAATACCTCGATAAATTGATATTCCAGAATAACTCCCTCATCACAGTAGGCATTCAAACATTCTTGAATTTTTTTTGGCAAGAATAAAGTCTCATTTGAAAGACTAGACAAAGATGGAATTGTATTTTGTGAAACTCGGTATTGACCTCTGATTTATTACTTGAGTATTTGAACCAATCTCAATCACAACTTCCCACTCATTATTATCCTCCTAAACCCTAAATTCCAACTGATAATAACATATTTCATCTTTCCTATAAGGCTCTTTAATTAGTTTATTTTGCTTAGGAAAATTTCTCAAATCTAGGAAAGAAGAGACCTCAAATTCAATATTTTGCTAGATCCAATATGACATTCTACAATAGCAAGTTCATACTCTAGATAACTTACATGAATTATCATAAAAAGTTAGAGTGTCTCCAAAGGGACAACTTGACATAAATTAAACCTTCATCTATTTTTGCCAAGTGGATTTGGGGAGAGTGGGTGAAAGTGGAGAGCATAAAATAGGAAAATATCATAGAGTTTAGGATAGATCAAGGGATATAGAGCATTTCTCCTCACTGTTGACACAAAGCAAGAGACGGGCATAAAATATCTTTTACAATATCTAAGAAATAATGGGCATAGATTAATGACATAGTTTTTTTCCATAAAAAAGCATTGAGCAAAGCTAGTTGAAAATTCACTAGAGAATTCTCCAATTTGCCTTTCTCCTACAATAAAATCCAATTCTTTAATCTCCTCTAGTCCTGATTTTGTGAGTAGTGTCTCCTTGTTATCAATTCTTTCCATGATAGGATGATTTGTTTTGTCTATATCTGATCCCTAATCACAATCAATATTCAAGTCATTAATTTCCATGGCATTGGTAGTGTCACTTACAAAATAATTTATTCTCATTTCAAATGTATATTCCTCACGGCTCTAGGAAAATTCATTGTCAACAATTCATCGAAGGAAAATTCACCGTCAACAATTCTGTTAGAGTAATAATTTATTACGCTTAATTAATTACATCATACTGGTTAATTAATTAAGTCACTTATTCCTCTAGTTGCTTAAGCTAAACTTAGGCACATTAATAATTGATTAATTATTAAGTGTGCACACTAGGGTTTCATTTAGGGTTTCCCTTTTAGGGTTTCTTGATCTCCTTCATAAGGATTGATCTCTTTGTAATAACTGAGATTCTGATAATGCATTTTACACTTTGAGGTTTGCAGAACATCTTCTTGGTTTTGCATGTCTTTTGCATGTGACAGGTATCCATTTGCATGCAGGTGATCTTGGATTCTAACATGGTATCGAGCTACTGTTGCATCATTATGATTCCGATATGGTTTCATGTAGACAGAAGTATCTTTCCTTGCTTGCCAGATTGCGGTTCCAGTGTTACTCTACAGTGTTCTTCCAGTGCTTCTTTGCAGCATGTCATATCATTGTAGGGGGGTTTTGTCCCACTGGGTTTTCCTCCTCTACCTCTTTCTTGCATTTGTAAATGGGTACCTGATCAGGCCTAGTTGTCGGGACCCATCTTTGCTTGCATGCATCTTATTCTAGTGTTTTAGCTTCTTCCTAAGTTCATCTTAAGGGGGGGTGTTAGAGTAATAAGTTATTACGCTTAATTAATTACATCATACTGGTTAATTAATTAAGTCACTTATTCCTCTAGTTGCTTAAGCTAAACTTAGGCACATTAATAATTGATTAATTATTAAGTGTGCACACTAGGGTTTCATTTAGGGTTTCTTGATCTCCTTCATAAGGATTGATCTCTTTGTAATAACTAAGATTCTGATAATGCATTTTACACTTTGAGGTTTGCAGAACATCTTCTTGGTTTTGCATGTCTTTTGCATGTGACAGGTATCCATTTGCATGCAGGTGATCTTGGATTCTAACAAATTCATCGCCATGAAAAATTTACCGATGAAAAATTCACCGCCAGCAATTCACCACACATTAATATTTTTTAATATATATTTTAAAAACTTTGATAATATTAAAAATATTAATGTGGTTAATTTTTGGCCGTGGTGAACTTTACTTGGCAGTGAAATTTTCGTCGGGGAATTTTCCATGGCGGTGAATTGTTAGCGGTGAATTTTCCTTTGTGAATTGCTGGCGATGAATTTTCCTGATGCCATTCCTCACGTGAATTTCCTAAAGAAGAAAGCCAATTCACATAAATCAAGCTTGATTTGGTTAAGCCATCTCTTATTCCTTGTTGATCACTCTGAAAAAATCTTTCACTTGTAGAAGGTTGATTCTCACTGCAATCACAAAGCAGTTTTCTATGACTTGATAATGGCATATTTATCCTAAATAAATTTTCAATCTTGCATGCTTTGATAATTTGAAAGGGACTCCTCTGTGAAAGTTTCATATGTTTCTTGTAGAAACTTTTTAGTTAATGAAATTTTGGCCTTTGAGGGGTTATCTATAGTAGTATGTAAACATCACATTCACTATTATCAAAAATCCACTTTTAGTTATTCTTTGATGGAGCTTTATATCCTATCCCAATTCTCCCACTTTGGCACAGGCAGGGAGGATGGTGATAATGGTTGTGGAATTTGGCTTTACACCTGCTAATTGCTTTTGCTCAAATTTTCCTAAACCTTTTCAATAAATCCATTTTGTGCATATTTTGCAATTATTTCATTCCATGAGATGACATTTGGTGTAAATTTTGGAAAATATAACATCAAACAAAAATAAAATAAAATATTGTAGTCATTCCAGGAAATGGCATTTATTTATGAGGTATTTAAACAATTCGCATGCCTTACCTAATGCTCCCATGTTTTGCATGCAACTACAAAATTCATTCTCTTTTTCTTAGGTTGATTTTAAGGGGGGTGTTTTGGAGTAAGTAAGTCACCATCTAATAATTAATTAATTATTATACATCTTTTTACTTTATTACTTAAGTTAAACTTAGAATTATTTTTTATTATTATATTAAGCTATATTTAGCACATGTCTCATTGCATTAGATGATGACATTTGTCTCAATCTAATCAAACTCTCATCTAGGGTTTACACTTTTTCTTTTATAAGTATTCATCTTTCATTGTAATCATTCATTCTAGGTTAGGTTATTGCATCAATGCAATTTCTTAGGTTGTTGAGCACGTCATCTTGCTATGATATCTCTTTTTGTGATAGGATAATTGTTTGCAAGTGACTTCTAGGAGTCGTGGTGTTCAATAATCAACTCTAAAACAAGGCATATGAGCACAAATATCTTACATTTTATACATATAAAAGAATCACAAACGTGTGCAAGGTTGTGCAATGGAACCCTAGACTTAGATATAAGTTTTTAGTTTATGTGCAATATAATATTCATATGTGTGTTAGAGTGTGAATGTTGTACTCTTATGTAAAGGAATCACAAAAGTTTTCTTGAGGTTGTGTGATGGAAACTTAGACATATGTAAATTTTTAGTTAATGTGCAATGTAATATTCAAACATGTGTTAGAGTGTTTGTGAATGTGGTACTCTTATTTCCAACCATGAAATCATATAGGCACATGGATAGAACAAGGTGTGTTGTGAATAATTTATACACAATTTAACATATTAAGATATAAGGTTGTTAGGTATGTGTACTTTGAAGAATACATGTGCAAGGTTCTTAATGATTACACCAAGAGTTACAAGGTGTGCATATGACTACAAAAAATAAATGGAATAAAGTTGATTGTGACCATTGGCCAGAAAGAGCAACAATGCAAACACTATCGAGCAAATCCTACTATATCTTACCTCAAAGAGCTTGCAAACCCTAAGATTGAAAAGATGCCATCTAGACTAGGGATAAAATAGATGGGTCATGTCCCATCCCATAGATATATGTATAGGGAAATATATTAATAACAATGTAAGATAGATGTATGTAGAAATTTGTATACGAAATTATATGTAATATGTATAAAAGGTTATTTGTAAGAAAGGAAAGAGATATGCAGAGCATAAGGGAAGATATATATGCATTTACTCCTTTGATATGATTAATATAATGATTACCAAAATTCTATCTATATAATGTTATTTGTCATTCTATGAATATATAATTAATTAGTTAATCCCTTGTCTAGATCATACTAGTGTTGCCTTTATATGACTGATTCTGACCCGTATAAACTACAATACTCAAAAAGTACTTGGGGCTCAAAACTTTGGTCTATGTTTCCCTAGTTTTCTTGCTAACAGTGAAAAATGATCCAGAGTTGTATATTAATGCCAAATTATTAGTTATTAGGCCTTTGGGATACCTTTATGTTGTTTTTATTTGGTTTGGAATATAATAGGGTAAATAATAAGATACAAGTTAGAGCTTCATATGCACAAAAGTGAAGTTTTATATAAGAGAAATAGGCTTATCTTGTGAGAGATCAATTAGGTGTATTAAGGGTACTGTTGCCAAGTGGATTTGCACCTTTGCTAAGTACTCGACTTAGCAATTAAATGAAACATGAAAACACTCCAAGGCCTTTGGGTTACCCATAGCTTAGAGTGAATCTATAGAGAGGGTCGGTTCCCTTGTTGCAATCACCTATTTATTGAACTAAACTATTGTTTTTTGTTGGGAAAAGGGTAGAGGAAGACATGAAATGAACCCTAAGATTTAGTAGGGTGATACACCAATATTTTTAGATCTATAACACTATTTTGACACAAATTCTCAATTACTCAACCAATTTTACACAACTCAAGTGTTTCATATACTCATACATTAGTACTTCATAAAAATACAAAATGTTTAAATCTTAGTCTAAGGAAAACCAAGTATACTTTCACAACTAAATATTGTTAACATCAATAAGATAACTTATGACTTGTATAAGACATGTACTTTTTGCCTAAAGTTGCTTGAATGAGACAAATATTTGAGGGCTTACATATAAAACAACATAAATATGTATCAATTATTCATGTACACACAATAAAACAATTATTAAGGAAAAATCACATAATTTTATTGATAAAATGGTGTCTTACAATAGTAAAATGTTACAAATTCTTTAAAAATTACTTAAATATGATGGTATTACATTGATTTTCAGTCATGGAGTGATTGGTTTGTGGGTTACAGTGCTATATTTGATTGAAAGAACTTGTTACAATTACAATGTTTTTTTTAAATATGCAAGAAATAACTTTAACTGAATCTAGGCATCCCTTTTTGTCTTCAAAAGCTTCCCAAACATCTAGCAGCTTGCTTTGAAGAATTTAAGACAAGTGTCTGCATCAACCTTTGGGTCAAACCTGCCTAGTTGAGTTGTCCCTAGATCGACTCCTAAATGCTAATAGGTGATCCCACAATACTATGTCTCACTTTTTGCCCAAGATGGACATTTACATCAATATTTTTAACTAAATCTTCATCTTCTAAGACTTGTAGTAGCTAAACTATTAAGAATTTCAAGATGATGCAAACTAGTGATTTATGGAAATTTTTGTGTAGATTCTAAATATATTATTTTTAATTTTTTTCGAAATAAATTATGAATCTTTCAGCATCTCCTTTAATAACTAGTTTTAAACAAAAAACATTTTCAAAAGTAATTTTTGTGTTGTAAAACATAAATTTTTTCTATAAAGGATAAAATTCTAGTCTTTGAAATATAGATTTTCAACATCAATACAAAGGGAATGGATATTTTTTCATAATTTTTGGTTATATATATATATTAATTAATTTTTGAAGTCACTGTAACTATAATTTGGACATATGTGTGTGTTGTATAATATAACTTGTTATGTATATGTTGAAATCCTTTTTTTTTCTTCTGTGAAACAAGAACATCAATACAAAGGGAACAAATATTTTTTATTTATTTTTTACAATGTTTTACTATTTTTCAACCTCTACAAGACAAAGAGCTTGATGTTCGGAGAAAAACCTATTTTTAGTCAAAATTAAAAATTAAATACATGATAAAATAAAAATAACAAAATTATACTTGTTGGAAAGCTTGTTTCGAGGGCTACAATCTTGCAAAATATCTTGTCAAGTTAAGCTCATTTGTAGGTCCAACCCAGGGTTTAAAATTGAAAATTCTAAGGATATTTTGATGTAGATGCAATTTTTTTTAATTTTTGGCACCTTTGAGTGAAGTTACCTTCACTCATAGTTCTTACCTTCACTAGAAAGTCCCCATGCAAAAAAATCCATTTTATAGCAAAAACAATATTCTATGGAAATTGCCTTCTATCAAAGGTCCACCTTCTAGTGAAGGTGTTTAGTTGCATACCTTCGCTCAAAGGTGTGCAAGTGAATTTAGCTTGAACACTCCAAAAATTTCCTCTTTCCAAAAGTGAGACACAACTTCATGATTTCACCCCTATAGGTGTGTTTGAACCTCTCAAACTATCCCTAGATATTTTCAATTGCTTCTATATTCTCTCAAACTTCCTTCTAAGTCACCCAAACTGACCATAGATGCTTACAACTTATTCATAACTCCTCCAACTGCTATAATTTTCATCACACTAGTTTATAGGACATGTGAGAGAATCTGAAAAGGTCAAAAACCTCCTAGGAGCATATGATATTCCCTAGGACTAGATTATGCCACTTGTTGCATTCCTTGAGAGTCATTCTCTCATCCTTGTCTTCATTATATCTTAAATTGTCATCTTCATACTTGGTTATGTTAACTATCCACTTCACTCTATCATTTATGCTTATCTTTTGTCCAAGAAAGCTAGCCTTTGAGTTGCCATAACCTTCTCTAACCCTAGCACTATAACATGTCTTTGGTATAATGTTCTTGTGGCCTCTTTTATCTCTTTTATTTATTTTAGTGACTCTTGACAATATTTTACCATACACTAAATACCTTATGGATCTCACTATACTCTACACATGATTTCTTGTTGTAACACCCTTCCATAGGACCCTAGAGGGCAGCACACAACTACACATAAAAATGGTACAATTTATTTTTTAAAGTTCATTAAACACACTATTGCAAATGGAACAATTAACACTGATCAAATATAATTCCTCTAAGGTCCGTGACTACGCTACTAGGATCCCATAAACCAGATTAACAAGAGTTAAGATTCAAAAATTTAAATCAAACCATTGAGCATTATGAACTATCCATATCATAACAATAATAATGAATAATAAGACCATCTATTTAGCTATCATAAGCAATAGTCAATATGAGTCTAACATTGAATTTACAAGAGTATGTAACAAGAATGATAACCATATCCAAATTTAAATAAGTCCAATAATGCCAACATGAACCACCTTCAAGTACCATATTGTTTTAAGTAGTACCTCAAGATAAGATATCCTAAGTAGTGACTTCTCGAGATAACAAAACCCCAAGAAGTCACTCCTCAAGATATCAAATCTTGAGTACTTCTCATTATCCAAGATTCCCTCAAGATACACTGGCCAAAGTACTCATTTGAACTAAAACATATATCATGACTTGCTAATATCAAAGTAACATCATTAATCATAATGAATCCTCCATAGAAACCATTCAATTCAATATCATTAACTTAATCAAATACAATAGAAGTTTTACAATGAGTTACAATGTTGTATTATTACATCGAGAATAGTAGTTTCTCCTTGATCACAAGAGAAGAGTCCATCAAATGTATAATACATGATACATCAAATAATGATATAATACAAGTACAAGAGTAATGATCCACATGAGCTAATACAAAGCAAAGATCTTCAATCCAGGAGAAATCGTCACAATCTCGAACAAGAAGAAGGAACCCAATGGAGAACAATGTACTTTCCACCCATCCATGTGGAACCCAAAGGTCCACCCCTTGTGCTAGGAGATAGCAAAGGGTCCCACCAACACAATCAAGCAAGGACACACAACAACACAAGGTTGTCAAGACATCAATGTACAAGTAAAGATCAATATTAAATGACAATGACATTACTTCCAGAGGTACACAACATCAAGGGAATCAAAATTCAAGGGAACACAAGATTTTCATAGGAGGAATGTCATCACATAGTTTACATGCGTTACCCAGGCGGATCTTCTTAGGCCTCGACCCCCATCCTAGGTTACCCTGGCAGCCTCTATCGATCTTTGACCCCTCATGCAACCCTATGCGGAATCAACATACCCCTCATGAGGACGAGGCAATTGATTTTTCCATTCCAGGCCTTCTCAAATCATCCCAAAACTATACAAGTGCATGGGTCATGAGTGAGGCATTAACTTCTCTTGTTTAGTGTGAATTACTACCCAATCCCTAGTTCATTTTAGGTTTTCACTTAATTACCAAAACTCCCACATAGGTTACCCAAGTGCCACTTTGTGCTCCGACCCCCATTGAGAGCCACTCCCCTACTAATAATAAGGAGACCCCAATAAAACAATCAAGAGTAAAGCCACTTGCAAAATCATATAATTCATTCACATAAACAATAAGGCAAGGCATAACTCTCCCCTCTCACAGATTCAAAGAGTTCCAAATACAAAGGTAAATACCCTGTGCAATGCTAAAGAACATCAATTACTCCATGATAACAAAGACAACATCAAAGGACCACTTCCCCAACCTCTGGAAGACTCCTCATCTATAAAACACATAAGGGCTCCCATAAAAGATATTCACATTCAACATCATTATTGTACAAGTGTTTTACATAATAGAACATAACTTCACATCAACTCTACATAAATAGTTTGCAACATAGCTAATTACAAGCATGAGGAAGAGATATCACTCCAAGGTTCATTTAATTCATCATAATTAAATTATTCTAGTGTCATAATCTAAACTTCTTTTAATAATTCTCTCTAGTTTCTTTATTTACCAATGCAATCAGTTAACATTAAAACACAATACTCTCTTAATCCATTCAACTAAACCCCTAAATAAATATATATATACATACTAATGTATATATATAAATATATAAATATATAAGTATATATATATTTATATATACTGGTTTTATTTTTATGATTTAAAACTTTGTCTTAAACTTTTAAAAGAAATACAAAATTTTCTAGCATGAAATGGGATGAAAATACATATAAACACATTTGATGACCTACTTATATGTATATATATTATTTTTATTATTTCTTAATCACTCAACCGATAATGTAAATGCAACCATAAATATTGATAATATGTAAACACAGTGCCATTACCAAGCATCGACCACTAGTCATAACAATATATCAACATTAGCATGTGTATATATATATATATATATATATATATATACATGTGCATTAATCACACAATTCTTATTATCGTTTTACATACAATTTCTATTTTCCAAACACATAGATAACAAATACTCATTCATATTCGCTATGGTACAGAGGACTACTGAATAACATGCAAATAAAATATCGATCCCATGCATGGTGTGGACCTTCTAACAGTTTGTTATTGCGAATTAAAAAAAAATTGCTATCAAATCACATGTATCATGGCACATCATTTATGATTATCAAATTTCTAAGGACTCTGTCTCCAATTTAAATTAGAACTCGAACCAAGCTATTTCATAGCTGATAATGGAAATGGATACCAATTTCAAAGGTAAGCACGTGCAATAAAGACATAATAACAAGGGAATCAATGCTATATATTCATTTTCCAGAAATTACAATATATTGAATGGAAAGGTGCAAGTTATCCATGTATATGGATTCAACCAAATTGCAAATCTACAAAATGGTTAATGAAGGATAAAATTCAGTGACTAAAAGTCTCTGTACAGGTAGAGGATCGACCTTCATCACTTACAATAAAAGCCTAAGTCAAGATAGGTAAAGAAACACTATTACGGTGGAAATCAATTCATTCCTTTACTCTTTGTTTAGGGATTCTATTTAAGAATGGAAAACAAGTGCTAATCCAAGCTGGGTAAAGCAACAAATTACAAGATTCACAAATATATAAAAAATGCAATAAAATTCAAAATGGAGTAAAAGAATCAAACTGAGCGCCTACAAAATGAATTTCTTGGCAACACCAATAATATAATATTTTAAATATCACAATCAAAAAATTATTTGATTCCCTACAACATATTCGTTCGGTTGCCTATTTTTTGAAATACAGAGAATTAATTGAAGGTAAATAATGGAACCTGGTTTGCACAAGCAGCTGAGATGAGGGTTGATGCCGAGACCAAGCTCCACTGTTTGTAGCTACAACTTATTTCCAGATTCAATAATCACCGCAATATCCTATTTCAAAACCCCCAAATCCAGAATGAAGATTTTCCAGAACAAGAACCGTTCACAGCAAAAATAGAAAAATGAGATTTTTCTCCAAAAAATAAGTGCAAAAAGTCCCTCTTTTAGTTAACTTCCACTCCTTTTTTAATTACCTCTCTCCTCTTTCGTAAGTGCATCCTCTCTTTTTTATAATTAATTTGTTTTTCTTTTATTTCACCACTATTCACAACTTCCATTTCATTATTATTTTTATAATTTTATCTTACCATATAGTTCCCATCCATCATTAGTTCCATTATAAAATATTTAATTTATAAATTTAATCCCTTCATTCTAATCATCGAATCATAAAATAATTAATGTATTATTTAATTAGTTATAAATTAAACTATAGGTTTTAATTTATTTAATTTAAACGAAACATTATTAGTATTTATTAAAATTACAAATTATATTAAAATACTCATTTATTTAAAATAAAGTCCATCAAGCATCAATCAAGAAAATAACTCAAATGAACTGAATACCCAGGTATCTGACCACAATACGAAATGGAAGGAAAAACGACAATAACAACGACAATCGACTTAGACGGGCCACATGAACAGGGAATGACACATGAACACTCACCCTCATCAAGGATGATGGCTCGACATGGGGAACCTGATGCTATCTCTGGATCAATAACCTCCATTGGGTATGAGGCACACTCAAACCTGGCAATTCAGGTGGAGTCAATGCATGGTACCTATAGCCTGCAGCAAATCACACGGTCGAACATGTGCATAGGGAAAATAGTCAATCACACCATGAAGGGAAAATCGCTGCATCGTAGGGAACTCGCAAGCGAGTGATGTGACCTTGTTCCCCTTCACCCATATATTGACACACAATAACTGATATCAAATCATGATAGAAAACACATAACATTCATATCCATGATAACTCATAAATAAATAAACTAATCTAGTAAACATGGTATCATCATAACATCAAATATAACAATGTCATCATAACAGAGCATCAAAGAGTCATAATTATCCAAGTATCATCAAACAGTGTCATAATTTCCAAATACATCCAAGTAGTTGTCCAAAACAAAAGCAAATTGAGGGTCACTACACTTGCTTGGCCTCTATTTTGTATCGAATCTCACTATTACTTTGATAGTTTCTCACTCTATCATAAAATTCTTTGTAACATTATGTCACTCACCTATGTTAAAATAAATTGTCCTTATACCTTGCCACACATGACTGTCATGATCTTGGACTGCCTACTTGTGATTTATCCTTATATGTTGTCTCAAACTCCGAATTTGTGTTATCATTCCCTTATCTCTATCAAAACAATGTATCTTGCCTTCATATCACCATCTAATGTTAGTGACCATCTCTAACATGTTTTGAATGCCATGATCTTTTAAGCCTCATTCAAAATTCAATATCTTTGTATGACTATCTTTTGTTTAGCATGACTATCCTATCAAAATGTTTGTTTTGAGGATATTGTGCACTTTTTATTTTCCCTATTGGTTTTTCCTTCTCAGTCTCAAACTATCTTGCTCAATCTTACATGATTGTGACTATCTCATCATGACTTAGCTTTATTATTGCAAGCTAGTCTTTAGGAAGTCATAAGTGTCCATCTATCTCTATAAATCTATCACCATTGTGTTGTCTATTTTGGCTTGCAATCTAGTGATAACCATGACATCTTATACAACATGTGTTCTTAGTCTCATCTACTACATACCACTTATCAAGTTCATTCAAGTTACCATTTCCTTGAGTCTTTTGAACTTTACTATGACTGGGAACTTTTATCTATTATTCTTCTATCTTTAAAATTTCATAAATGGACTATCATCTACTATCAAGTATGAAGGTATTGTAACTTGGTGAGATTATCAAGAATACATTTTTCCATTATCAAATTGCGCATGCCAAGTCTGTAGCTTTCTCAACCTTTCTATTGACCTTATTCGCCTTCAATTTGTACTTGGTTATTATGAATTTTTTTTTTTTTGACATATATACATGCAATTTTTTTATAATTGTGTCCCACCTTGTTTGGCATTGTGAGCTATGAGCTTCATACTATTAATCTCAATCTATCTCTAGTTACCCAAATGGTCTTAGGTCTACAAGAAATACTATCATTCTTATTTTTCATCGTTGTCAACCTTCATAACTTGAAGGTTGTTTATTTTTAATGTAATGCCACTGTGTTGAGTGTTATCAAATCTTCCTAATTGAGGTCACTATCTTTGCAATCTAGGATAGTGCATTAATATGGTGGCTTAGTCATGCATTCAACCTATTCTTTGTGACTATCTTATGGAGTGCATTGTTACTCATGATCCTTCATCTCTATATTTTCTTCTCATTGTCGAGTTAACCTCTTAATTTTTGTATTTCCTCTCATGTTTGGTTGATGTAAACCATTAACTCTTCTTAATCCCAATGTTCCCACCTCACCATCATATTGATACTGGCATTGATGTTGTATCATCATAACCTTTATAATTGTTATACAACAACTAGCCCTTGATTATTGACTATCATTGTACCACTTAAATGACACTATTGTCTTTTAGGTCTTCTCCTCTCAAGGGTGCATGTCTTTTTCAATGTCCATGATTACTATTAACTTTCCTTTCATTTGTCTATTGTATTATAATTGATTCGTTTTGTGATATTGACCTTTTGACTATACAGTGGCAACAAATGTTGATAAGGGCTTTGACATGACTTATCACATGGTTTTAAAAAATCAAAATGATAAAGAATTTTGAAAGTGTTTAAGACTTTAGATAGCCACTATGACCTTGTATATCTCACATCTATTTAAATACTAAGACCACACTCAAATGGAAAATCTATCAAGTTGTTAATTAATGGTTGGAAAGAAAACATCACAATTTTGATCTCTTTTTGAGAATATTATCATCGTCTTCTATCCATGGTCATTATGTTCCCTTGATGATACTTTCACTTCTTTTGGCATTGTCACTCATATTATTTTTCTAGGGTTTTATGTCTTTTAATAGACCTCTGTCAATAAAAGAAGATATTGTATATGACCTGTCACCATTACTTGCCACCATTATTTGTAACTCCTTTGTACTCTTGTCATTTAAGTGCCTTGATGTGTCTGCCATATTCTTTTGTACTGTCACTATTTTTAACTATACTCATATTATTCCTTTTAGGATAGTGACCTCTTGGCTGTGGTTTCAAGTGTTTAAAAAGGGTTTGTCATGCTTAAGATGTTCAATAATGTTTACTAAAAATAATTTCACCATTTAGCTAGGGTTATATGATATTCCATAGGTGTACACCTACCACTTGGTTTTCAAACTCAACCAAGAAATACATTCCATCACCAAAGCCACAAATGACTTATAGGGATCTCATCATTTTGACAACAAGAAAATTCATTTGACAAGTCTACGACTAGGGTTTCAATGAGCATGGTGAAACTAAACCCACCATAGGTTTCAATCAACAAGATAAAATCATTATAAGCAAGTGAGAAACCAATTTTAAAATGCTAGATAATATTTTATCACCTACAGGCCAAAATTTTATATTTGGTATTGACACAAAAGATAAACTCATCATATTTAAGGGCTACTCTTCACTCATATCTATGGACTTGACATGGGAAGGACCTTGACATTTAATAATTTCCAGTTTCATTAATTGATAAGGATTTTAATGTGGCTTCTCACAAGGATACAAGGGTTTATACTCTCTTCAACCTTGTTGTGTCTTGAGGTTTGATAGCTTCTTGAAAGCCCTAAACTATCATCACACAAAATGAGGATTCAATGGGATGTATAATCTTCATCAATAATCTTGGAGGCTTCTTATAAGGGCTTGTTGTTGGACTAATAGAATTTCACATGCATGTTTTCATAAAAATCCACGAGATAGAAACCAAAAGATGTTGTTATCATTGCCCCTGCACAAGTTTTCTAAAATTTGATTCTTTTTAATAACCCTTGAAAAACTCCTACAAGGTTTTAAAAAAGACAAAGAGTCTTGACGAATTATAGATGCATACAATGTAGAAACAACAATATAGGGAAATTTTGAAGAGGTGTGGAAAGTGTGAATGATTCCTTAGAACATTCTCTTTCTTCTTGGTAATGTTCCAAGCTCTTTGTTCTAATATCTATGTGGGTTCTTCTCAAGGCATCAACATATTGTTCCCACACCTGGTTGTAGTGGAGAAAATGATTATTTAAAGTTCAAAACACCTTTATATACTCTCGTACAACATGGTATGATTATTTTCTTAGCTCTGCAATGTTCCTACAGAATGACAACAACATATTGTTTACATGCCTTGAATGGAGGGAGACTTCTTCAACACCCTCAAGGAAAACCTAAAATTTCTAAAAAAATTGACCTTATACAAAACAAAACTTCCCTCCTTTTTATTGAACATTAACTTGGAGAAAATTTGGGAGGTTTTAGAATATTTGACATAAATCACAAAAAAATACACATTATTGACTAACCTTTTGGAAATACCAAAAGTCCTAGGACACCAAAAACCAAGAAAATAATCATTTGAACAAAACATTGAGTGATATACTAAGAGCTATTTTAGACCAAAGAAAAAATATACTACACGTATTATAGAGTTTTATGAGGAAATAATACATAATTAGGTTGGGGGAAATATTAACACCAAAAATAAGCCATGTCAAGGAAACATCTATCATTAGTTATGAAGGATTCTAAAGTAATAGTTATTAGTTCAATAATAAATCCTAAGCTTGGGAGATTGCAAATACCTAAAAATGGATAGGCACACATGGAAAGTTTAATGGTGACACAATAGCCCAACACAACCCACATAAAATGAATGAAACTTTCTTCTAGCTAATCTAAATAATGGAAGTACTATATCAATCTATAGGCCTTACCTTTCCTTTTATTTTATGCTTATTGATCATTTACCAAGTGTTCACAATTCATTGTTGCTTGAAAAGTTACTCTCTAGTTTATTATGGATAGGATCATCCCTTTGTATAACATACAATCACCCTAAGGATTTTGTAATCAACCAATAATTTTGTAGTGGTAAAACTAGTAATCCTACATTTTATTTTTGTTTGTATGAATTTTTGCATACATCAATTCTTGCACTAATTTTGGCTCAAAAACTCTTGATTAATTTGTATTACCCTTATTAATTACCAATTATCCTCACTAATTATGGATTTTATATTATTAGTAGTTTACAAAAAAATGTATGGGTAATTTGATTGCTTCTCTTTCAATTTTTTTACTCTTTCCTCTTCATACATCAATACAACAATAGGTCTAGACATCCATTCAAGAAAAATATATCAAAATTTCAATCATTTTTATAGGTTATTTAATAGTATGAATCTCATATAAACTTTAGGCTCCCAACATTCATCATTTAACAAGTTCAAAGTAACATAATCAATCAAAAAAATAGTGTTTCATTTACTTTTGTGCTCGCCCAATCTTAGTTTTTCACTTCCTCACTTTCTTTGCATCAAGATGAGTATCCAAAGTTGAGAGAGGAGAAGGTTACCAAGGCAGGTCCCTAAAGATGATCTTTCCAACAACAACAACAATCAATTCCTCATCCTCAATAATCACATATCCTAGGTGTGGAGTTCCTATTTTGTTTAATTTAAAAACTTCATTTATAATAATAGTTTATAATAGAGATTAATTTTTAGAGCAACTGTCTCTTCAATTGCAACTTTATTTTATGTTTTAGATTTATATTATTTTCACCTTATTAGGTTAAATTAGTATATTTATTTTCAATAATCATTATCAAAATAATAGCATGGATTGTATTTCAAATCATTCAGACAAACATACTGTAAGTATGTTAGCTCAATTGATCAAATAGGAATGAAATAAAAGCAATTAACAAGATAATGATCAATCAAAGGAATACTCCAATGAAATTCTTGATTAAAAAAACCAAAAGACTCAATTGAAAGCATTAAACATAAAATTCAAAGAAATTGAACCTAATTAATGATGTAAACCTCTCAATCCCATTGTGGATTGATGCATAAGTATGAGATGGATGTAAATTTTGCTCAATTTTATGCATTATCCATTATTGAAAAAGCTTGATTGAAGATGCTTGATAAGGGTTGATTCACAAGAGATTCTCTAGAATGCTCAATAAATGAGTATGAAATCCTAGAGAGTAACTTTTCTATGAGGATTGTGAATTGAATTGATATGGAAAAGGCTTGGTATTTATAGATTTTATGAATTATGATCAATGGTGAAGATTGAAAATGTCAATCAATGGATGAAGTTGAATCAAAGATGTGAGTGTGAATCAAATATTGATAAAGTGGTTGATAATTCATGAGGCATGGATCATGGATTAGATCAAGGGTTCACAATCCATGAGAGACTCAACAATATCTCTTAATTCTAGGAATTATGTTGGAGATATTTTGAGTTTGAGGGAAGAATTCACATTTGAAAAGGGAATATTTTTGATGTGGAATATTCTTTATGCAAGGGAGGATTGGTAGAAAATTAGCTAATTAAACAACTCATGAAAATCATTTGTGCAAGTTAAAGAATTAGGATCTTTAATTGAACAATTAGGAATTATTTAATCAAAGAGGATTATTAGGATTTAATTAAATAACATTGCATTATTTAATCAAAATGGGAGAAAATGATGAATTATGATGAATTAAACAAATAAACTTAGTTATTCAATTAATAGGAGAATAAAGTGAATTTAACTAAATAATTGGACATTATTTAATTAAATAGATGGATTAGGTGAATTATGTGAGAAATGGTGTTAATAAGCAAAATCAGGTGTTTGATATACTTAGGACATTTTCAGGTGTCTACACATACAAAATCAACAAAAAATTAATTTCCCTTCAAACAAGCAATAACCAATTCAATAAAATAATTCAGCAAACAACAAACAACATCATTCCATTACTAGTAATTTATAACAAAAACCAACAAACACTTGTATTTAATTTAATTTGCAAAAGTTCAATGTTTTGATAAGTGATAAAAGGAAGGCATTAAATTATTAATCATTTATTGCTTTGTTTATATACTTTCACACTCATTTATCCAAATTACAATGAATATGAAAAGGGAAAATATACTTTGTTGATTTTAATCCATGAATGTAACTTGTTTGAAAGTATAAAAGATGAAAATATTTTTTCCTTGTGTAATGTATAAAAATGTACTCCTTTACATTTTCACACTATGTTTGGGTCCCCTTAATTAATTGGAATCAATTAAGCTTCTAATTGCCTAAATTAGGCATTCGTAAGCCTTATAATTCCCATTTTCTGAAAGAAAAACTTATATTAAACAATTGCCAACAATAATTTAAACACCTTGGAAATTCTGCGTCCTGGATTTAGGTCTTAAGATCCATTCACCCAAGGGAAAATGGGTCCCCTTTAAGTGCTAGGACCAAATTTTTAATATGTTTTTGGTGCAATTTTAATGATTCAAATTCAAGTTTCAAATGTCGGCTTATGAAATCTATTTTTTGAGAAATTAAATAAACATCTATAAATACATAATTATTTTATCAATTCAAAACATCTAGCATGAAGGAAACTTTCACAAGAGCAAGTATGATTGTTGTGATCCTAATAAAATGTCAAGTCCTAATGTGAGATGCTAGATAAAAACTAATAATGCAACAAGAGAAAATAACAAGATAAAAGGGCACCTCAATGATTAGCCTAACAAATAGATAACATAAAAGCAAGATAAACAAATTGATTATTGTTTGTTATACCTTCTATGTTGCTCCTTCCTTGGTTGGCCCTTGATCTTGAAGAGTTGTGTGCTCCTTGGATGAAAAACTATGTTGAATATGCAAAATGATATGCAAAGTGGATGAGGATGTGATGATTATGAGATGAGAGTTCAAATGGCAAATTGACAAGAGTTTGGTAGCAAAAGATGTAATCTTCAAAATGAGAGAAATGAGGGGTTATTTATAGGATAATTGGAATTCTCTAGAGAATTCAATGGTTGAGATTGATCCAACAAGATCAAGATGAAGGGATATGGTGAGTTGAGGACTCACAAGCCCTCACATCTTGACATGTGGAATGTGATGTTTTATGGTGGAATGATGTGGAAATGAGGTGGAAGAGAAGTACATGAGGTGGATGAAGGACAAGTACCTTGTAGGTACCTTGGGGGATGAAAAGATTCTTTGAAAGAATAAAAGTGAATTAAAAATTCACAATTATTGGAAGAATCTAGTGGATAAGAGAGGGTTTCCAAAAAGGTGGGGATTTGCTACATGTGAGAGATGTGACAAGTCCAAGGTTCTAGAAGCCTTGGGCACATGTAAAATGATAAGTTACATTTGCATGGGGATAGGGTAAACCTTGGAAGAATAAAATGTGAATTAAAAATTCACATGGGGAAGAGAGGAGCCTTGGGTGAATAAAAAAGAATTAAAAATTCCTTGGGGGATGGGGAGAGTTGACCAAGATACCAATTAGGTTAATGACTTTGATCAAGGTTGTGCAAAAACAATATTAGGATAATTAATGAGAGATTAGAAGCAAGTGGGAGGTTATGGAGGATGTGACACTTAATCAAGATTAAGGGATGCACATCCTAATCACAGATTAATTAATTTAATCTGGATTAAAAAAAGGTTTTGGAGGATGTGACAAGGAGAGAGAAAAAGGGGAATTAAAAATAGATTTTAATCCAAATGGGTTAAAAGACTAAATTAAATAATTTCATATTTATTTAATTTAGAGAAGAAAAGGGATAAAGTAAAGTATTTAATTTATTTAATTACATACTTTAGAAACCTTAGGCAGAAAATGAAATAATGGTTAAATAAATTATTTAATCACTATTAATGAAATAGATGAATAGAGTAGATGATTTTGATCATATGGAAGTGATCAAATTTAGATGTCTACATTTTGCCCCTCTTAGAAGTACCGTTAGAATAACCGTGCTTCAAAGAAAAGAAAGTGCAGATGACTCTATAGAAGAAGTAACCAGAAGATGATGCCCTAGTGTGGGGAGGAGGATCTGAGCTATCTAATTAGTGGGGAATGGATGAAGATGCCCCAATCCTAGAAGGTATTGACTATGGCAGGGAAAATTGATAAATGTGAAGGGTATGCCCCCTCGAGAGGGTGACGGGGGAAAAATAAGGCTCCCAAAAAACACCTCGATAGGAAGAAATGAATGGTATGGTTGGAAAAAGGGCAAAAAATTAGGCAAGTTTTCTTTTTGAACGAAGTTAATCGGACAAACGGAGTGCAAATGGCGGCCCCGGGAAGAGAAGGGATTAATTGGAGGAAAAAAAAGGTAAATAAGAGGTAGAAAAGACCTTAAAAGAGGGGGAAAGAGAGGGGTCCCAGAAAATCTCTTGATAGGAAGAAAAAAAGGATATGGTTGGAAAGAGCATGAAAAAAAAAAAGTTTTCCTTTTGAATGAAGTCGATCCGATGCATGGTTTGCAAATGGCGGCCTCGGGAAGAAAAGGGAAAAAAAAGTGCTGCAGAGGGGCGGATTTGCCCCACTGCAGAAGGGCAAATCCCCCCAGAAAAAGGGCAGATCCGCCCTAGAAATAAGAAAAGAGCGGATCTACCCTGTGGCTAGTGGTGGTGATGTTGCCTTCGCCCCGCTACAGGGGTGGGTCTGCCCCACGGCAGGGGCAAGTCTGCCCCGCTGCGGGGGCGGATCCGCCCCACCATGGGGGCGAGTCCGCCCCGCTGTGGGCGCGGATCTACCCCACCGTGGGGGTGAGTCTGCCCCACTGGGAGAGTCTGCCCCGGTTAAAGGTGGGTCCGCCCCACTGTAAGGGCGAGTCCGCCCCACTGTAGGAGCGGGTCCGCCTCAACCCGAAAAAAAAAGCGGGGGGGAGTGATGAAGGAGGAAGAGATGGGGGAAACATGCAAGATGATGGAATGAAAAATGAAATGCAATCCTAATGCAATTTGCCATCCGTAGAGCACTAATTTTTGCTATAGCATAAGACATCGGGCGTTAGGATATGTAAACCAAGACGAATTAGTGTCTAATGCATATTACAAACACAACAAACAAGAAGGCTATCCCAGCACCCCAAAGTCATGATGACTTTGGTCGGGCCAGGTATTGGAATAAACACAAGCACAAAAGGATGCCCCAACATAACACAAGACCTCAGGGATCTTGGTGGGTACTACGTGGGACAACCAAGAAGACAAAAACAAAGAAACGAGCAAGATATGCCCCTATGTTGACTAGTCAAAGCACATCGTGATATGATGGATCAAGGCAAACATGAAAAGTGATGATAGGGAGCTCAAATGATAAACAAAAGCCAAAAGCATCAAAAGATCACAATCAATTTCAAATGTCATTTGCCATAGGATCAAGATGATGGATGGGGTTGATGAGGTTTATTAGGAAGGATACATCCTATGTAGATCGATGATGGATAGTAAACTAAAAGATCAATATGATGCAGGATACTAGAAATCGATTGGATCTTGTGATATAGATGACCATTGTTTGTAAGCACCAACTAGGGTAGGGACATACTTGATGACACGACAAGATAACAAGGTGACAAGACAACAAGACTAACACGCCCTAAAGACCTAAGGGCTCGAGGGTTGATCAAAGATCAACCTTGCCTACGTGCAAGCACAAAGCGCTCGTAGTTCGATAAAAGGCCATGGATAAAAGTGGAAAGAGGATAATGGAGACCTCGATGGATGAAAAATACCAGACGGACAAATGCCCAGGGGGTGGATCAAATGATTAACCTTGCCTACGTGAAAGCATAGGGGCAATGTAGTTTGACACAAGGCCAAAGACAAACAATGGAAGAGGACAAGACAAACAAAAGGTAGAACCCCAGGGGCGGATCAAATGATCGACCTTGCCTACGTGAAAGAGCAAGGGCAACGTAGTTCAACAAGAGACCGACAACAGACAATAGATAAGGGATGATGAGATGACAAAGATAAATGGATGGAGCAGATATGATGAGACAGGATAGGCCATGAGGATGGGATGGTTGATATGTTGGATGTGGGTTATGCAAAGCTCAAGGATGGGATAGTGATCGATATTATTAGAAGATGAATTGGGAGGATGAGAGGATGTATAGATGAATGATGAAGAGTGATAATATATCGAAAAGATGTAGGAAATCGATATGAGGGACGAATTAGGATGTGAATGGCATTGGAGTGCATGGGGGTAGCCTATAGCAAGATACCAATGACAAGGGATGATGAGATAGGAGGAAAATAGAGGGAAAGGGATGGATGGATAAGAAGATACGAGGATAGGTGGATAGATGATGGATAGATGAGTGATGAATATTGAGAGGATATTAGAAAGATGTAAGGCTAGGATAAGAGGATAGAGGAATGGGGTAGATAAGGATGAAAGGATGAAAATGACTAGTGGATGAGAGTATAGGAAGATAAGGATTTGGTAGATGGAAGGGATGACTTGATGGATAAATGGATGGGAAGGTAAGGATGGGCAGGATGGGGAGATGGAGAGGATTACTTGGCGGAATGCATGGATGATGTCTCCAAGGACCCAATTGCAAATAAGAAGATGCCCCCACTCTAGATGTGTCACGCATGATGAGGCAAGAGGGATAGCAAGATGGGTGGATAAGGGAGTGAGATGGGCAATGGAAGATAGATAGAGGTGGATAGGATGCACGAATAATGGAAGATAGAGAGAGGTGGATAGGATGCACGGATAATGGAAAATAGAGAGAGGTGGATAGGGAATATGATAGTGTATGGATGAGGGGAATATATGCCAAGAGGTGTCCAAAGCATGTATATAGGTTTTCCCCTACATTTATCAAGATCTCAAGGAAGATGGAGGGAGTGGGATAAATGGGATAGGATGTGGAAGATAGGCAGATGTAGGAGATGGAGGAAAGGAATGCGTAAGTGGATGTTGCCCCCAATCATGGAAGGAGACTAGATGGGGAATTTACACATGATGCCTATTTGCTAGGTTTTCATCACGGTACTTATCCAAGGTGCTTGTTTGCCAAGTTTTCACCATTGGATGAATGATTTTCTCTTTACTATTTTTTTTTTGTATTTTTTGTATTTTTTCTTTTTTTTTTATTTTGATTTTTTGATGTTTTTGTATTTTTTGGACTAGGATGTGGATGAAGATGGATAAATATAGGGATATGGATATGCGGATTTGGAGGATATTGGGTAAGGAGATGGATGAAGGACTCAAGCATCAAGTTCCATATGAGGTAATAAGAGCCCATGTGTAAAGTGACCAGTGGATGTTGGTACAACCTTAGTAGAAGAAATGAATTATGCAGGAGGATGAATCAAAGGGGTTGGATGGGGAGATAGGGCGGATAGTGGATGGGGTGTTGAAAAGTGTATGGATGGAATGATGGAGTGGATGTGTGATAGGGGAAGGTGTTCAAGACCAACATTGGCACATGTGGTGGATGTGAAAATATAGATGGAGGAATGGATGGAGAGGGTGGTGATAATGGAGGAGTTGGGATAGTGATTTTTGGGATGTAGGGACCCAAAATAGATTTAGGAGATGGAGGAGGTGAATTATTTTTTGGGGGAATAGCAACTTTGGATGTTGTTATGGAATTTTCAATTGAAGGTATGACACCTTTTTTCTTTGGGATCCACATGGTTTTTATTTTTTCTTTGGTGGACCTTTGTGGCCTTTTGGATTGATTTAGATTTTGGACTTGATTTTTCTTTTCTTCAACATGTATTTTGAAGGGGACATGAGGAGCTTTAGATTCATGTGGACGTTTGGATTTATACAATTTTGCTTTGGCATCCAAAGTGTGTCTAGTAGCAAGGGGATAAATGTGAGGAGATGGATGATGTGGAGCGATGGAGGTAGGGTTATACGAATTATGTGTAGATGGAGAGTGTGTAGATATGTGCCTTTGTTGATCCTGATTAGGAGTTATGAAAGGATGAGTAGGATAAGATGGAGGGGGTGATTTTGGGATATAAGGACCCAAAATAGACTGTGTATATGAAGGATGGTGGGGTTTGATGGAGGGATATAAGAACCCATAGTAGATGGAGGATGAGAAATGATGGATAGAGGGACATAAGGACCCAAAATGGATTTAGAGGATGAGGGAGGAAGATGGATGATTTTTTTGAGGTAATATGATGGAGGAGGGGGGATGGCGACAAATGACTTGGTAGAATGATGGAAAGTACCTCTTGTGCCTTTAGAAGAGGATCATTTAGGATGTACGAAGGTTGTACCAACATCTTTAGAGTGCGGGTTTTGGAAGATATGTCCAAGACCATGTGTGCCTGGATGTTCTTTGACTTGGATGGGCTCTAAAGTACCTTGCTTATGAAGGCCTAAACCTTTTCCTTGATAGTTCATGTTCTGTAGCATGTGATTTATGGTAGGATGCTTATTCTCTTGGAAGCATGATGCGAGCACATTAGTAGGTGGAAGAGGTAGCGTGGTTCATACACATTGTTTTTCTTTTGTAAGAAGGCCACCATGGATAAGTGTAATGTGACCAAGGTGATACAAAAGTGGCATTGGGATGGTAGGACTAGACGGTGATGAAGGATCGTGCAATGGAGATGAGGGGATAGCAGCATCAGGAGGAATGAGTGATAAGGGATTAGGGAGTATGATAGAATCTGGATTTATGGTAGTGGATGATAAGGGCTCATGAGATGGAGTGATTAGATCTTGAATGCAAAGGGGATCAAGGGATGGAGTGGATGAGCTAGTGTGATCTTGAGATGGGGTGGATGCGAGGATAGGATAATGACTTGGTTGAGGATAGGAATCATGAGATGGGATGGATGGGGGATCACAATCTTGGGATGTAGTGGATGGGGTGTGAGGATCTTGATTTGGAGAAGGGGATATGCTTGTATGCTTTGGATCAAGCTCTTGGCATGAATCATCTTGTGTGGGATGTATGATGATGGAAGAGTGTTGGAGGGATGCCTCAATTGGGGGAGATAGGAGGACGGAGGATTCAATTTTTTGAATATTAGGACTGTGAGGAGGGGATTGGATGTCTTCAATGGATTGGGTGGATCTAGGAGTAGAAGATGGGGATTTAATGGATTCGATGGGTTTGACCGGCTCAACCATTTGGACAATGTTAGGAATGGTGATGGGAGGGATAGGTCTAGGATGGAGGAGGGCCTCATCACTAGTGACAGTACATGATGGAGTGGGGGGCATAATGTCTCTTCTTGCATGAGTCCTTGGGTGACATTTGGAAGGGATGTAGGATTAGGTAGAGTGATGGGAATGGATGGAGGATTAGGATTAGGGATTGGTGGATTAGGATTAGACGTGGGGATGTGATTGGATGGAGGACTATGAGGAGATGGATTAGGATTAGGAATTGGTGGGTTAGGGTTAGACGCGGGGATGTGATTGGATGGAGGATTAGGATTAGATGAAGGGATGGGAATGGATGGAGGACTAGGAGGAGATGGAGGATTATGATTAGATGAGTGGATGGGACTAGATGGAGGATTAGGATTAGATGAAGGGATTGGAATGGATGGAGGACTAGGAGAAGATGGAGGATTAGATGAAGGGATGGGATTGGATGTTGGACTAGGAGGAGATGGAGGATTAGGATTAGATGAAGGGATGGGAGTGGATAGAGGATTTGGGATTGGTGGATAAGGATTATATGTGGGGATGGGATTGGATGGAGGATTAGGGATTGGTGGATAAGGATTAGATGTGGGGATGGGAACAGATGGAGGACTAGGAGGAGATGGAGGATTAGGATTAGATGTGGGTATGGGATTAGATGTAGGACTAGGAGGAGATGGAGGATTATATGAGTGGATGTGTGGATGAGGATTGGATGTAGAACTAGGAGGAGATGGAGGACTAGGATTAGATGAGTGGATGGGACTAGATGGGGGACTAGGAGTGGTTGGAGGATTATGATTAGATGGAGGATTAAGATATAATGTGGGAAAAGGGGGAGTCATGTAGGAGGATGCAAATGTTGGATTAGATTGGGAAGATTGGGATGGGGAGTGATAGTAGGAAGATGTAGATGAAGGATTAGAATGGGCAGATGTGGAATTAATGTAAGGATATTGGGATGGGGGATTGTAATAGAAATGTGTGGATGTTGGATTAGGATGGGAATATTGAGGTGGTGGACCACCATATGAAGACATGTATGGTGAGTTGGAATAGGAGGATATGCATCATAGATTAGGATGAGTGGATTAGGATAGGAGGAATATTGGGATGGGGGATTGTGATAGGAAGGTGTGGGTGTTGGATTAGGATGGGAAGATTGGGATGTGGGATTAAGGTAGAGGTATTGGGATTGTTGATGATGATAAGGAGAGGAGGATATAGATGTTGGATAGGATAGAGGTTGAAAGGGAGGACATGATGAATATGTCGATGGTGAGGATGTTGGATATCCCTTGTCAAGGGTAGCATAAGAACCGTTATTAGCTGTGGATGAAGGCATGGTGGGATAGTTCGAAAAAGTAGTGGGATTTTGGGAGGTGATTGGAGAGAGCTTTCTAGAAATGATAGCATCAAGGGGATCTATATAACAATCTTCATGATCAACAAGATTTTTGTTATCGTCATTAACGAAGTTAGGATTCCCCTTGACTACTATTATTGGTCGTGTGAGAGGGGGATACAGATTCATGATGGATATAGATTAGAAGGAAAGAATAGATGATGGATAGAAAACTAGGATGTATTGGAAGCTCATATGGGGATTGGATGAAAGCTTAGATTGAGATTGGATAAAAGCTTAGATTAGGATGATGAGATTTTGATAGATTGGATTGGATTGTTTGGATCAATTGATGATCTATCAATTGGATGATTGGATGAGGATTGGATTGTTTGGATCAATTGATGATGTATGAATTTGATGATTAGATGAGGATTGGATGTTGGAGGGGATCTTAAAACCTGATTTAGAAATCACCCTAAGTGACTTATGACGTTGGTTGATTGATTTGAGCTAGCTAAATCAATGATCACGACACCGAATCCGCCTTGAGATGGAAGGGGATTGATTTGGGCCAATGACATTGACTTACAACACAAATCTGCCTCAAGATAGAAGTGGATTGATTAGGTTGAAGACAAGGATTTATATGTTAGATAATGATCAAACTTAACGCCTTGGTCAATTCGGGAGATAACTCCTAAAATAATATTTAAGGGATTTTGTGTTGAGAGATGATGATGAATGAAAATGGAAGATGTGTTATTGAAGTGATCTTTTGGAAAGTGAAAATGTCTAGGTCACACGGTAAGATGGGTATCCCAAATGGTGGAATGATCAATGAGAATGTGATAAATGGACGTTTAGAAAGGCTAAATGGAAGTTTGGAATGGTCAAATGGATGTTTGGATTAGTTAGATGAGTGTTTAGGATGATCAAATGGTCAAATGGAGACTTTGGGAGTTCAAACGAGGGTTTAGAATGGTCAAATGGATGAAATTGTCTGTTCAGGGGGCGTATCCGTACTTTTGCAATAAAAAACTATCAAAAACGTCGAAACAGGGGGGCGTATCCACACTTCTGTAGTAAAAAGTGCTAAAACAGGGGGGCACATCCGCACTTCTACAATAAAAAGTGTTGAAACAGGGGGGCATATCCACACTTCTGCAGTAAAAAGTGCTGAAACAGGGGGCGTATCTGCACTTCTGCAGTAAAAAGTGCTAAAACAGGGGGCGTATCTGCACTTCTACAGTAAATAGTGTTGAAATAGGGGGCGTATCCATACTTCTGCAGTAAAAAGTGCTGAAATAGGGGGCGTATCCGCACTTCTATAGTAAAAAGTGCTGAAACAGGGGGGCGTATCTGCACTTCTGCAATAAAAAGTGTTGAAACAGGGGGGTGTATCCGCACTTTTGCAGTGGAGAGTGATGTGGTTTGGATAATGGGATTATGACAAGGACTTGAAATGATTCAATGAAGCTAAATTATCAAAATTTACTGGTTTTTTTTTCTCACAAAAAGACACTTTGAACAAACACAATCCTATGATTAGTATTAAGGGGTATAGCCAACAAAGGTCTTACTCTAGGATGAACAAGGTTTCTAGGGAGTCCTCGATATACGCTCGGTACGTGAGGCACAACCGTGAACACCTATCTATCACAAGCGTGAGTCGGGAGCCCCAACGAGATACTGAGAGGCTCAGACCAACTCTTCATGTTTATCTAGGTATCACCCTAGCTTCGACGCTTCACCAATTACGACACAACTGGATTGGGGTACAACTTTGGCTCTCCCCCCTTTGTATACCTCGCCGATACGCATGGTTGGGATCATCCCTTGGGGTGATGAAATCCCCAAGTAGGTCCCTCTAAGAAGAAGACACTAATCATTTCTAACTACCCCCTCAGATCCACATAAAGTGCAAAGGGGAAGGTGAAAACAAACCAATGCCCCCTTAGGGTAACACAGCAAAAAAAACAGAAAAAACAACAAGTATTGCTTCCCCCTAATTATGTTAGGTGAATAGATAAAACAACAAAAAAAACTTTAAAATTTGAATGAAATAAAGGCCCTGCAAGCAAATGTTAGCTGTGAAAAATGCTGGAACAAGAGGGCGTATCTGCACTTTTGCAAAAAATAGTTAGCAAAAACGTCGGAATGCGGGGGCGTATCCGCACTTCTGTAGAAAATCAGCTAGCAAAAACGTTGGATCGTGAGGGCGTATCCGCACTTCTTCAAAAAATCAGTTAGCAAAAATGTTGGAATGCGGGGGGCGTATCCACACTTTTGCAGAAAAACTGTTAGCAAAAAATGTTGGACTGCAGGGGCGTATCCGCACTTCTGTAGAAAAATAGTTAGAAAAAATGTTGGACTGCGGGGCCGTACCCGCACTTCTGCAGAAAAAAAGTTAGCAAAAACATTGGATTGCGGGGGCGTATCCGCACTTCTGCAGCGCCTGGGAGGGCAAGTCCACCCCTCTGCGAGGAAAATCCGCCTCTCTATGACTTTAACCTGCAAACAAGTTAAACAACCACAAACGTAAAAGAAAGAGACCCTTTTGTGGGTCCCACCGGGCATGCCAGAAATGTGATCCTAATAAAAATGTCAAGTCCTAATGCAAGATGCTAGATAAAAACTAATAATGCAACAAGAGGAAATCACAAGATAAAAGGGCACCTCAATGATTAGCCTAAGAAATAGATAACATAAAAGCAAGATAAACAAATTGATTATTATTTGTTATACCTTCTATGCTACTCTTTCCTTGGTTGGCCCTTGATCTTGAAGAGTTGTGTGCTCCTTGGATGAAAAGCTATGTTGAATATGCAAAATGATATGCAAAGTGGATGAGGATGTGATGATTATGAGATGAGAGTTCAAATGGAAAATTGACAAGAGTTTGGTAGCAAAAGACTTGATCCCCAAAATGAGAGAAATGAGGGGGTATTTATAGGATAATTGGAATTCTCCAGAGAATTCAACGGTTGAGATTGATCCAACAAGATCAAGATGAAGGGATATGGTGAGTTGAGGACTCACAAGCCCTCACATCTTGACATGTGGAATGTGAGATGTCTTAGGGTGGAATGATGTGGAAATAAGGTGGAAGAGAAGTACATGAGGTGGATGAAGAATAAGTACCTTGTAGGTACTTTGGGGGATGAGAAGATTCTTTGAAAGAATAAAAGTGAATTAAAAATTCACAATGATTGGAAGAATCTAGTGGATAAGAGAGGGTTTCCAAAAAGGTGGGGATTTGCCATATGTGAGAGATGTGACAAGTCCAAGGTTCTAGAAGCCTTGGGCACATGTAAAATGACAAGTCACATTTGCATGGGGATAGGGTAAACCTTGGAAGAATAAAATGTGAATTAAAAATTCACATGGGGAAGAGAGGAGCCTTGGGTGAATAAAAAGGAATTAAAAATTCTTTGGGGGATGGGGAGAGTTGACCAAGGTACCAATTAGGCTAATGACCTTGATCAAGGTTGTGTAAACACAGGATTAGGATAATTAATGAGAGATTAGAAGCAAGTGGGAGATTATGGAGGATGTGACACTTAATCAAGATTAAGTGATGCACATCCTAATCACAAATTAATTAATTTAATCTAGATTAAAAAAGGGTTATGAAGGATGTGACAAGGAGAGAGAAAAAGGGGAATTAAAAATGGATTTTAATCCAAATAGGTTAAAAGACTAAATTAAATAATTTGTCATATTTATTTAATTTAGAGAAGAAAAGGGATAAGGTAAAGTATTTAATTTATTTAACTACATACTTTAGAAACCTTAGGCAAAAAATGAAATAATGGTTAAATAAATTATTTAATCACTATTAATGAAATAGATGAATAGAGTAGACGATTTTGATCATATGGAAGTGATCAAATTTAGATGTCTACAATTGTCAAGTGCATTAAAGAGTAGATTTATCAATCATCTACAACAACAATCAAGATCATATCATCATGTCAAAGTTATGTGTGTTTGTGCTATGTTTTTGGAGCTAACATTGTGATATAGGTTTCAAGCATTCAAACATCAAATCAAGCAATAATCCAAACCAATTCATACAAGATCCAATCCTTAGAGAGATGTGTTAGATTTCAGTCCTCTAAGGCCAACCATTGAAGGTTTGTTGAATTGTGACATAGATTTGTTCATTCACCATTCCTTATATTTTGTCATTATTTCATTATCAAAGTTTAATTACCAAAATGGGGTTTGACCAAGGCAAACCCCTATTCACCAAAAATATATAATTTTCCCTCTCTTTGTGTTTGTAGATTTGCAAATGAAAAAGGACTGAAATTGGATCAAAAGTACAATTTTGTAAAGTTGTCAAAGTTGTCATCAAAGTTGTCAAGCCACAGAAACTCACCTACAGATTTTATTTCCAGAGGAATTAGGAGTGCATATACGAGATCATAGGACTATGAAATCAAATTTTGAAACCCTTCTCAAAGACCCATTCGCCCTACGGCGAATCTATCTTGGTAGGACACTCTACAACCCTTTTTGGTGATTGGTACACATCATCTTACCCTTCTCAAAATCTGCCTAAAAGTTGTAGTTTTGTTTGTTCTATGCTTTAAATCTGCATTTCAAGTTTCACAATACATAATTGAGTTCATTTGGAATTTTATTTGTATCTCCCCAAACTACATTTTAGTCACATCAGTCATTTTATGTCATAAGAAAACAATAGATCCCAAAGTAGGGTTGGCTCACCTCAAGGTTGAAAGTCAACTCTATCCCTTTGAGATCTCTTTTTCTAATGAAATTAGGGAAAGTGTGAGTGTGTTTGAACCTTTGATCACATACCTTTTTATCATTCCATACTGATAAACCCCACACTTACCTTTTTCTTTGTTTCATTTTGGTGAATTCGACATTCTTACACTATAAACTCTATAATTTGGTAGTCTTTTCAAACCCTAGATCTAGATTTTTCATTGCATTAGTTTGTTTTGCATCTCATTTGGTGTTTCAAAATTACATTTTCCATCATTTACAATTGCATTTTGCATCATCTAAATTCACAAAAATCCAAAAATATAGCATAAATCTTTCATACATTTGATATATTAGTTGCATTAAGAGTGTTTTTAGACATTTAGATGAAAATTTCAATTCACTTTGCATTTGAAAAGTTGTCATTTTGTTCACCTTTTTTCATTATTTGCATTCTCATTTAGACATCAAAATCTGGAAAAATTTGTCATAGTATTAACAATATGCAACCTAAAATAGAGAACTTAAGTACCAACTCAAAAAATCAATTTTTTTTTTTAAAAACCCCTAAGCAAGGACCCATTCGACCTTAGGTAAGTCTATCCCTACACAGGTGTCCTGACATAATTTTGTATGCATTACTATCTTTGTTTTGACTTCATGTTTCTATTTTTCAAATTGTAATTGAAATTCTGAAAAATAGTTATTGTATGTGCAAGAAAAGTGTCATTTTTCTTAATTTGCTGCAAATTTGGATAAAAGTTAATGCATTTTAGTATTGAAAATCATTAGATCTATAGGAAAATTGTTTACATTTTTGAAGCATTACATAATTTGGATAGATTACTTCTCATCTTTGCATAAATAGAAGTAGGTTTCCTTTTCAAAGATGTGTGTTTGATATGGTACATAATGGCTTGTATAAGTGCAATATACCTAGCTATGAACACACTTTAGGGAAATAAAACAAAGTCATTCACAAGCATGTTATCCATCCTCCAAGTATTTTCACTACTTAGGAGAATACCTTAGTGCAAGAGAATGAAATCATTGACACATTTCTTAATATCACCTTGCCTATCCTTCACTCAACCCATAATATCTCTCCCATTTATGAGGATGATTTGATACAAGATGATACAATCATAAACAATCATGAGAATCATATTTTATCTTCTCCTGACACCTCTCCTACTTGTGACGAAGGTATCTTGGTGCTAGAAGATCTAATTATCATAGATCATGAGAATCTTATTTGTCCCTCTCGCTCTACTTCTCCCACTTGGGAAGATATTATGGAACAAGAGGATGAGATCATTAACACATTTATTAACATTACTTTACCTAGTCTCCATTCATCTCCCACTTTTGAGAATGTTTTAGGGAAAGAGGATGTAACCATGGAAAATCATGAAAATCACATTTGTTGCTCTCCCAAAATCTCTCCTATTTATGAAGAAGATATTTTGGTGTTAGAAGATCCACACATTGAGAGTCATGAGAATGTTGTTTCTCCCTCTCCCAATGCTTCTCCCACTTGGGAAGATATAGTTGAACAAAATGTTAAAATCATTAGTAAGAAACAAAATCATAGTTATTATTCTATAGGTGCCTCCCCTTGGTGCAAGAGCACCTTAAGATCTTTTGAAAGGTCTTAGCAAATTTTGGCTTGTAGGTGGTTCTAGCCAACCACCAAGGTAATAAGGAATATTTGATAAAGTCCTAAGGTTGTTTTGGTGTGTGTATTGTGGCAAGTTTGTTTAGAGTCTTGAGTTTTATGTATTCTTAGGACATCCTGCAAAGTTGTTATGACAAATTTTCCTAAACTCTAGGAAGCTTTTATGTTGTTCTAAGCTTGAAATAAGGGTCCCAACATGTGGGAATAGGATATATAAGGTCAGAAAAACCCTAACCTGACAGTTGGAAGAGTTGGAAGTACGATTGTGTCTTGGAAAGAACAAGCTTTCTTGACTGTGTTTTTGTAACAGAGCCTTGATCCAGTCAATTAATGTATTGGAAGGACTGAACTAATGCATTGAATCTTTAATTTGTGACTTGTAACTATTTTGTGTGGCATTTGTTTTGTTGTTTGGCATGACTGGTTAGTTGTTTTGTAAATTCTTGTGCTCTTTTGTTTCACTGCTCGGTTCAGGGCCAGTTTTGTAAAAGATGCACCTCACTTGAATTCCCATGGTTGAACTTCCATGGCCTCTTGGAATCAAGTAAGGGACCTTGTATATAGTGTAAATATGGTCTGTGGAGTCTTTGTTTGCAAGAGAGTTAGTAATTCCATCAAGCTCTAGGCGAGTGCAGGGGCATTCTGGCTAGGTGCTTGAACAAAACAGAAGCAAGAGGGCTTGCATAACAGATTGGTTTGTGCCAATCAATGGTGTAGAGGTGTAGGGGTATGTGTCTTGGACATGTGTATACAAGGAAAAGTGCAGAGGAGGTCATTAAAGCACTCAATTAAGTTCAAGAAACCAGACTGTGTCACATGCCCTATAAACCCTTGAAAATAGGAGTTTGGTGACAGACCTATGTATGGACACCAAGAAAGTCTAAAACCTAGGAAATCTTGGAGCCTAGGAGGTCTATAGATATAATCCCTAAAGATTTTTGGGGTTTGTTAAGGAAGTCTTGGAGTTGTTCCAAGAACACTGGTTTTAGGAGGCCTAATTGACCAAAAAGGCTACAAGGCCCAAAAAACAAGGTTTACATGAATTCAATAGACAAATGAAGAAGGAATCCAAAAAGATGGATAAGAGTGAAGTAAGATCACCCAAGGAATAGTTGGAAAACCTATTCCTAGTCCCAAGAATGGCTTGGGTAACGTTGTGGCAAATTTGAGCCCAAAGGTGCTTAGTAGGGGTGTGAGAGCAAAGGTGAGTGTTTGAAGTTGGTGGAGAGTTCTATAAGGAGATAGGGGTCTTAGGAGTGACCTCTGAGTAGGGTAGAGAGGAATACCCTAGTAAGACCAAAGAGTAGGTCTTAGAAAGAGCAAATGTGCTCTTGAGAGATAATACTCCCCATCAAATTGGTATCAAAGCAAGTTAAAAGGCTTGGGAATTGAGAAATATATGTCAGAGGGATGTGAATCCATAGGGGAAAACACCATGGTGACCAATGCAAAACTGGCTAGAGATTTGACAAAGCAACAAGAAAAGAACAAACATCTTGAAGAAATTGTGGAAGAAATGAAGCACAAACTAGAAGAGGTTGTAGAGACTGCAGGCAAGATGGAAGTGCAGTTAGTAGGGGTTAAAGAAAAGGGTAAGAACCAAGTTGAGGAAGAAATAGAACCAGAACCTGACCCTCCATTAGCAAAGGAACCCTTCCTCAAAGCATTAAAGGCACTAAGTGGCAATGCACTAGAAGGCATCCTTGTTTTCACAGGAAGAATGGATGCAAAATTAGTTATGGAATGGATTGAAGGAATGGAAAACCACTTTGAATGTGATGGGGTTACAGAAGCACAAAAGGTGAAGATAGCCAAATCAAGGCTAAGAGGACAGGCATTAACTTGGTGGAAGTTTTTGCAAGAAAAAAGAGAGAAGGAAGGCAAGAAGCCAATAGGAAATTGGAAAAATATGGTGGCTAAAGTAAAGGAAAACTATCTACCTGAGGATTATGACATCCAATTGCATAAGAAGAGGCAAAATCTCAGACAAAGAGAACTAGATGTAGCTGCCTACACAAAAGAGTTCCAAAAACTAAGTTGAGGTCTAGAGTGCAAGAAAGTGAAAGCATTAAGGTTGCCAAGTATCTAAACGGCCTTAGATGGAACATACAAGAAGAGTTGAGTCTCTTTACACTTACTACCCTCCATAGCTGCTATCAGATGGCTATTAAAGTGGAAGAAAAACTGAAAAAGAAACAAGATTCAAGTACTAGGGGTAGAGGAAAAGGCAAAGACCCTAGAGGTGGACATAGAGGAGGTTTTGGTGGAAGGAGCAATGAGAACAGAGGCCAAGGAGATTCTAAGGTAGGTGAACCATCCCATGAGACAAATAGTAGAGGGGGATACAAAGGTAGAAGTGCTTCCAATGGTGGAAGAGGCAGATCAAGAGGATTTGGGAGAAACTCTCACTTTGCTTCCATGAAGTGTTACAATTATGGGAAATTGGGTCACCCTGCATATAGGTGTCCTGATAAGCCAACATCTTCACAAGGTGAGAAAAGGGTTGCTTATGTCCAAGATGGGGAATGTTCTAAACACTCAGATGTGAGTTTAGATTCAGAGAAAGGAGAGAATCTCATGTTGAGAAGGATCTTGATCAGAGCACCTATAGAGGATGAACACAAACAGAGGAGAGATCTTTTTAGAGTCAAGTGCAAAATACTAGGCAAGGTATGCAAGGTCATCATTGATTCAGGATCCATTGATAATGTCATCTCAGAGGAGGCAGTACAAAAGTTGAACCTCACTAAGATACCTCATGTGTGTCCCTATAAAGTTACTCGATTGAATAAGGGGCAAAATATATTAGTCAATGAGCAAGTATGGGTTGAGTTTACCATAGGGAAGTATCAAGATAGGATACTATGTGATGTGTTACCAATGGATGCATGCCATCTATTGCTTGGCAGACCATGGCAATATGACAAGGAGGTAGTACACCATGGCAAAAAGAACAAGTACTCATTCAAAAAGAATGGAGTAACTTACAAGATTCAGTCTTTAATAGAAGAAGGTACAATGGAGAAGGTAGAAACCCATACACTTTTGATGAGTGGGAAGCAATTCTTAAAAGACATGAAGGAGGAAGGAGTTGGCTATGCTATCATGTTGAAGCCAAAGGAGGAGGAGTCACCTAGTCAATCACCTATGTCAGCAGAAGTGAAGCAACTGTTAGACTAGTTCAAGGACATTATTTGTGAAGGTACACCAGCCACACTACCACCTAAGAGGGCAATCAATCATCAAATAGACTTTATGCTAGGAGCAACATTTCCTAACAAGGCTGTATACAAGATGACACCAGAGCAGAACAAAGAGATAGCAAGGAAAGTTCAAGAGCTCTTGGACCAAGGGTTGATTAGAAAAAGCATAAGCCCATGTGATGTCCCAGTGGTTTTGGCTCCTAAGAAGGGAGATAAGTGGAGAATGTGTACTGATTCTAGGGCAATAAATAGGATAACTATTAGATATAGGTTTCCTATTCCTAGAATAGAAGATTTAATGGATTGTTTAGGGGGTGCTAAGTATTACTCCAAAATTGATTTAAAAAGTGGCTACTATCAGATTAGGATGAAAGAGGGAGATGAATGGAAGTCAGCTTTTACGACCACAGAGGGGTTATATGAGTGGTTGGTAATGCCATTTGGGCTTACAAATGCACCTAGCACTTTTATGAGGGTGATGAATGAGGTCTTGAAGGACTATATAGGAGTCTTTGTGGTAGTCTACTTAGATGATATCCTCATCTTTAGTAAAACAAAAGAGGAACATATGAAGCATCTGGAACTTGTGTTAAAGAAACTTCAAGAGGAGAAGCTCACCATAAATCTTGAGAAGAGTGAGTTTATGAAACAAGAGCTAGTCTACCTAGGATTTGTAGTATCTCAAGGGGACTTGAAGATGGATAAGAGCAAGGTTGAAGCCATTCTCAGTTGGTCTAATCCCAAGACAGGGACTGAAGTCAGAAGTTTCCATGGGTTAGCCCAATTCTATAGGAAGTTTACCAGGAGATTTAGTTAAATCTGTGCACCAGTCCTTGACACCATCAAGGGAGGACTTAAGACAAAGTTTGTGTGGACCAAAGAAGCCAAAGAGGGGTTTGAGAGATTGAAAAAGGAAGTGGCTACCCAACCAATACTAGTTTTACCAAGTTTTGACAAACTATTCATAGTGGAATATGATGCAAGCAACATAGCAGTGGGTGTAGTCCTAAGCCAAGAAGGCAGGCCAGTGGCATTCTTTAGTGAGAGGCTAAATGAAGCAAAGTCTAGATATTCATCCTATGACTTAGAGCTATATGCTTTAGTACAAGCCCTTAAGAAGTGGAGGCACTATTTTTTGCCTAAAGAATTTGTGGTATACACTGATAACTAGGCCTTAAGCTACATAAACACACAAGAGAAGCTCAGTTTGAGGCATATTAAGTGGATGGAGTTTCTACAATCATACACTTTTACTATCAAGCACAAGAAAGGGGTCAATAACAAAGTTGCAGATGCTCTTAGCAGAAGGTTACTTACCATTCAGGAGATACAGCTACAGAGTACAAGGGTTGAGGGGTTCAAGGATCTTTATGAAGGAGATTCAGATTTCTCAGAGATCTATAAGGTGTGTACTGATTTTGAAAATCACTTTCACAGTGAGTATGCAGACTACACTTTACAAAATGGTCTATTGTTTAGAGGGAAACAACTATGTGTTCCAAGAGGTTCCATGAGGGAGAACCTCATCCAAGAAAAGCACAATGGTAGTTTGAGTGGACACTTTGGGTTAAACAAGACCCTAGACTTAGTGGAGAGGTTCTATTGGTGGCCTAAAATGCAGAGAGATGTAAGAAGGTATGTTGAGCAATGTGGAGTGTGTCAGAAGGCAAAAAGGACATCAACAAATACAAGTCTTTACCAGCCATTTCCCATCCCAAATAGACCATGGGAGTGCATAAGTATGGATTTCATAGTAGGGCTACCTAGGACACCAACTGGTTTGGACAGTGTGTTTGTGGTAGTGGACAGATTCAGTAAGATGAGTCATTTCATCGCATGCAAAACAACAGATGATGCTAGTCACATTGCCCACCTATTCTTCAAGGAGATAGTAAGGATACATAGGTTTCCAATGAGCATAGTTGCGGATAGAGATGTGAAGTTCATGGGACACTTCTGGAAGACTCTTTGGAGGAGGTTAGGAACCAACTTGTCTCATAGTTCTGCATATAATCCTCAAACAGATGGACAAACAGAGGTGATAAATAGGGTATTGGGTAACTTGTTGAGGTGTCTGACTAAAGAGTATGGAAAAGGATGGGAACAAGTTATTCCATAGGCAAAATTTGCCTATAATGATAGCACAAACAAGACTTTTGGTAAGAGTCCATTTGAAATTGTATATGGGTTACATCCAAGAGGTGTACTTGAGCTAAGAGACCTAAAGGGTTATGAAGGAATCGGTGGTCATGCTGATGATTTTGCTCAATCAATGAGAGAGGTTCATGAGCAAGTAAAGAAGACACTAATGGAGGTTAATCAGAAGTTGAAAGCTAAAAGAGATGAAGGGAGGAGAGATATACAATTTGAGATAGGTGATTTGGTAATGGTATACTTGAACAAGGCTAGACTACAGAAGGGCATACCAGGTAAGCTACAGATGAAAAGGATAGGGCCATGCAGAGTGTTGGCTAAATATGGTCAAAATGCCTACAAGGTGGAACTACCCAAGGACTTGTCCATTTCTCCTATTTTCAATGTGAAAGACTTGGTGAAATATAAAGGACCAGAGATGAATGATGAGTAGTACAACACTGAGGTGAGTAAGGATGTGGAAGAACTCAAGGTAACAGATCAAATCATACCACATGTTGATAAGATTCTAGATTCAAGGGCGAAGAAGAAGACTAGGCACAAGACATACATGGAGCACCTAGTGAAATGGAGATGCCAAACAGAGTTAGAGGCTACCTGGATAGCAGAGAGTGACTTCAAGAAGCATGGTATCAGTGAGGAGTTCTTAACACCACAAGTCCCTTAACTTCCTTGTTGCAGAGGGGGAGAATTGTGCAGGAGCACCTTAAGGTCTTTTGAAAGGTCTTAGCAAATTTTGGCTTGTAGGTGGTTCTAGCCAACCACTAAGGTAATAAGGACTATTTGATAAATTCCAAAGGTTGTTTTGGTGTGTGTGTTGTGGCAAGTTTGTTTAGAGTCTTGAGTTTTGTGTATTCTTAAGACATCCTGCAAAGTTGTTATGACAAATTTTCCTAAACACTAGGAAGCTTTTATGTTGTTCTAAGCCTGACCTAAGGGTCCCAACATGTGGGAATTGGATATATAAGGTCAGAAAAACCCTAACCTGACAGTTGGAAGAGTTGTAAGTATGATTGTTTTCTGGAAAGAACAAGTTTTCTTGATTGTGTTTTTGTAACAGAGCCTTGATCCAGTCAATTAATGGATTGAAAGGACTGAACTAATGCATTGAATATTTAATTTTTGACTTGTAACTACTTTGTGTGGCATTGGTTTTGTTGTTTGGCATGACTGGTTAGCTATTTTGTAAATTCTTGTGTTCTTCTGTTTCACTGCCCAGTTCAGGGCCAGTTTTGTAAAAGATGCACCCCACTTGAATTCCCATGGTTGAACTTCCATGGCCTCTTGGAATCAAGTAGGGGACCATGTATATAGTGTAAATATGGTCTGTGAAGTCTTTTTTTGCAAGAGAGTTAGTAATTCCATCAAGCTCTAGGCGAGTGCAGGGGCATTCTGGCTAGGTGCTTGAACAAAACAGAAGCAAGAGGGCTTGCTTAACGGATTGGTTTGTGCCAATAAATGGTGCAGAGGTGTAGGGGTATGTGTCTTGGACATGTGTATGCAAGGAGAAGTGTAGAGGAGACCATTAAAGCACTCAATTAAGTTCAAGAAACCAGACTATGTCACATGCCCTAGAAACCCTTGAAAATAGGAGTTTGGTGACAGACCTATGTACGGACACCAAGAAGGTCTAAAACCTAGGAAATCTTGGAGCCTAGGAGGTCTATAGAGAGAATCCCTAAATATTTTTGGGGTTTGTTAAGGAAGTCTTGGATTTATTCCAAGAACACTGGTTTTAGGAGGCCTAATTGACCAAAAAGGCTACAAGGCCCAAAAAACAAGGTTTACATGAATTCGATAGACAAATGAAGAAGGAATCCAACAAGATGGATCAGAGTGAAGTAAGATCACCCAAGGAATATTTGGAAGACATATTCCTAGTCCCAAGAACGGCTTGGGGAACGTTGTGGCAAAGTTGAGCCCAAAGGTGCTTAGTAGGGGTGTGAGAGCAAAGGTGAGTGTTTGAAGTTGGTGGAGAGTTCTATAAGGAGATAGGGGTCTTAAGAGTGACCTCTGAGTAGGGTAGAGAAGAATACCCTAGTAAGACCAAAGAGTAGGTCTTAGAAAGAGAAAATGTGCTCTTGAGAGATAGTACTCCCCATCACCCCTACTTGTGATGAAGTTATCTTAGAAGATCTAACCATTGAATGTAATGAAAATCTCATTTTCCCCTCTCCTAAAACTCTCCTATTAGGGAAGATATCATTGTGCAAGAGGATGATAGCATTGATTCATGTCTTTCAAACAATATTAATATGGATTCCTTAGATGAAGATGATACAGTGACAAATTTAGACTTCCCCTCGCTAGAAGATCATCAAAATGAGGATAAGTCTGTTGAGATTTTGAACATTAGATCTCCCTTGATTATTGGGCCTCCTAATTCTCCTCTAATTCTTATACTTCCTAAGAGTCCTTTAATTATTGGACCTCACAAGTCATCTCTTGAGCCACTTCTTATAATAAGATCACCTCAACACAAACCATTACCTCCTGTAGCTATCTTGAATTTTGCAAGGCAACATTGTAGTAACAATGCTTCACAACAACTGAGTTATAATACCGTTGCTCACACATATACTATAAGGAACAATAGAAAACCACAAACCATACCTACTTAATTACCACTTTCTCAACCCATTTTGCCCACTACTCCTCGTTTAACTTTGCACAATGGAAAGGAGTATGATCTTGTGGAATAAATTAGAAACACTCTTGCTAAAATTTCTTTATGGGGCCTTATTCAAACTTCACCTAATTATCTTATCATGTTTCAAAATGATTTGCAACAAGTTGTTATCGCTCATAGTGCACAAAAAAATGATGTAGCAACCCTAATTCAAGGTATGAACTCGGTCAACTTAGACATTACCTTTCATGAAGGTGAGTTACCTCCATTGGAAGTGCAAAAACAATGAGCCTTCGATGATAGTGGTTGACATTAATAGGATTGGCATAAGATGTACTCTCATTGATAATGGTTCAACACTCAATGTTTGTAGTTTAATCCTTTTAGACAAGATTGGAGTGGACAAGAGCCAAATTGAACCCGATTCTTTATCTATCCATGAATTTGATAATGTGGGAAAAAAAACTACTTGGTGTGATAACATTACCTATTAAAGCTGGAAAGGTTACATTGTAAACTCTTATTCATGTTATGCCTCAAGAGATCTCATATAATCTTCTCTTAGGTAGACCTTGGATTCGTGCAATGCCTTCAATGTTACATTGTCTAGTGAAGTACACTTACAACAAGGTTCACACAATCAAAGCTGGCCTAGAATCATATCACACTTGTTTGAAAATTGAAACTAGAATGACAAATCCTATTACAATATTTACACCAACTACAAAAGTGGAACTAATACAAGAAGTAGAAGAGAAATCAATCATGAAACTACAAGATGATTATTGGGGTTCCTTGGATTTTACACCTACATTCATGGGAGAATACAATATTACACAAAAAACAAGAAAAGAGAAAGAAGCTGGCATAATATCAACACAAGCTAAGTCATCAAAAGCATATGAATCCACAATTTTTAGCAAAGAAGAGGAAAACAAAAATTATACATCCACATATGATGAGTGTGATCATGAGAAACCACCAAATCCAAAATAAATGGAAAAAATTTATGGAAGAGGTTACGAGTTTTTGAAACAACTTGACTATAATGAAAAAGGATGTGGTGTTAAACAGCAAGGTATTCGTGTCCCTATAGATCCTACCTTGCAATAACAAACAAGAGTTCTTGGTTATTGTCCTTCTAAAGAAATGAAAGCATCAAAGAAACCTTCACTTAATATCAATGTCATCATGCAAAACACTTTTAGGACAAATATTACTTCCTCTTCAAGCATATGTCTTAGCAATGATTGGGGTTCATTAGAATTTACACCCTCTTTTAAGGGAGAGTGCAAAATCTCACAATCTACAAAGTCTTGTGTATGTATGACACCTTGTACTAAGCAATACATATCTTTTTCACAAAAGAAAGACACATCTACTATTGATCAAGAGGGAACCTTTTCGAGGCTTCTCCAAGCTCACTTGATATCTCTCCCTCCAAGAACACAAGAGAAATTTAATAACAAAACTCATTTTGTGCATATCATTGAGTTCATGGTCATTCTACTAATGAACGTAAGACTTTGATTAATAAAATTCATCTTAAGGATTGTGGTGCTCTTCCTTGTGTTGATGCAACTATTTCCTCTAATTGATACTGATTTTCATCCTATTGTGTTGCTCATCACTATGTGGTATTAGTAGCTTTATTGTGTCTTGCTCATTGCCATTCATGGTGGTACAATCTCAAGTGCAATAATATTTATCTTGGAAGCAATATGACAGTCCTTGATGGTTATCTTTATCTCTATAATTGGGGGGCAATGATAACTAGTTTTTGGAGGTGTGAATTCTCTTCAAGAATCCCCTCCTTCTCTCTTTCTGCTTAAAATACCAACATAGCAAGTATGTTGACATTTTAAGTGGGGATCATATTGTCCCCCGTTCATTGTTTGCATGTTCCCTTCTTAGTGATGATAACATACATCTCCTAGAAAGTTGAACTTTTTATTCAAAGTGTGGCTTTCTTGATCTATGTGACTTGTCTTCCTTGTGGTGATATTATGCTTGATGTTCTACAAGAGTGTGACTTTTCTTGGCATATGAAATTCCTCTTAGTGGAAATGCTATGATTAGTATCTCTAAGATGTGAATCTTGTTATCCCTTGACTGGTCCTCTCTTGGTGACATCAAGCGTGATGTTCCCTAAGGAGAGACCTTTCATGTATCAAGAAAAACCCCTTTGATTATCCTAACCCAAAACAAAATCATGATCACTAATCATAATACAACTTGCTTTGTGGCGCCTTTATGTCATGAGTGTCTAGCATAACACAACTTGCTAGCCTTGTGAAAACCTTTGCCCATTTATTGTGGTGCCTTATCAAAGTTATCATGGAGTATAAATTTTGGTATGGTTAATGTATGGGATCCTATAGACATGGCATGACTTTCCCATCACCACTTGTTTTGTGGGATCACACCTTGTAGACTTAGTGTGTGTTTCTCATATTTGTCTTGGGGGCTCACCTAGTGTATATCAAACTACACTTTGTGAGCGTATTTTTCATGGCCACCGAGCATAAAAAAACTTTGTTTCTTGTAGAGTCATGTGTTTCATAAGTGATTTTACATCCTTATGCATGTATTTGATGGACGTGACATAGTACAACTTGCTAGTTCATCTTTTCTTGCATTAATTTTGACATTGTATGATTATGTATTTTGTCTTGTTGCTTCATATCTTACACTCTCTTGTGTGTCCTTTTGTGCTTATGTTGGTTTGTCATGGGATCTTGATCTCGGGGGCTTGACCACCTCCTTGATCATTTTCATCTTATTCCATCGATATTTTGTACACTTGGACCCTCTTGACGTATATTTGTCTACTTTAGTGTGAGTTTGAGCATAAGTTCATACTCTCTCTAAAGTGGGGGCTAAATGTAGTGTATAAACATGTACTCCTTTAAATTTTCACACTATGTTTGAGTCCCTTTAATTAATTAGACTTAATTAAGCTTCTAATTTCCTAAATTATGCATTCCTAAGCCTTATTATTCTCATTTTCCGAAAGGGAAACTTATATTAAATAATTTCCAACATTAATTTAAACACCTTGGAAATTGTGTGTCCCAGATTTAGGTTCTAGGACAACATATATTTGTCTACTTTAGTATGATTTCGAGCATAAGTTCATACTCTCTCTAAAGTGGGGGCTAATGTAGTGTAGAAAAATGTACACACTATGTTTGAGTCCCCTTAATTAGACTTAATTAAGCTTCTAATTTCCTAAATTATGCATTCCTAAGCCTTATTATTCTCATATTCTGAAAGGGAAACTTATATTAAATAATTTCCAATATTAATTTAAACACCTTGGAAATTGTGTGTCCCAGATTTAGGTCCTAGGACCCAACGGTGAATGGGCCCTCTTTAAGTGCTAGAACCTAATTTTTTATATATTTTTGGTAGCATTTTGATGATTCAAATTCAAGTTTCAAATTTTAGCTTATGGAATCTAATTTTCGTGAAATTAAATAAAGATCCATAAATACATAGTTTTTTTATCAATTCAAAACATCTAGCACGAAGGAAACTTTCACAAGAGCAAACATTATTGCCATGAGCATTGAAGAGCAGATTTATTAGTCATCTACAACAAGAATCAAGATCATATCATCATGTCAAAGTTATGTGTGTTCATGTTATGTTTTGGAGCTAACATTGTGATGTAGGTTTCAAGCATTCAAGCATCAAATCAATCTATCATTCAATCCAATTCATACAAGATCCAATCCTTAAAGAGATGTGTTAGACTTTAGTCCTCTAAGGGTATCCATTGAAGGTTTGGTGAATTATGATATATTTTTTCATTCATCATTCCTTATATTTTTTCATTATTTCATTATCAAGGTTTAATTACCAAAACAAGGTTTGACCAAAGCAAACCCCTATTCACTAAAAACAAACAATTTCCCCCTCTTTGTTTGCAGATTTGCAGGTGAAGATGGGCTGAAATTAGATCAAAAGCGTAATTTTGTAAAGTTTTCAAAGTTGTCATCAAAATTGCCAAGCCATGAAAACTCACCTACATATTTTAATTCTGACTTTTTGACAATGGAGTCTAGAGGAATCGAGAGTGCAGATCTGGGATTAGAGGACTATGAAATTAGATTTTGATACCCTACTCAAATACCCATTCACCCTAGGGAAAATTTGTCCCAATAAGACATTCTACAACCCTTTTTGGTGATTGGTACACATCATCTTACCCTTCTCAGATATGCTTGAAAGTTATAGCTTTTGTTTGTGCTATACTTTAAATCTACATTTCAAGTTTCACATTGCATAATTGAGTTCATTTGGTATTTTATTTTTATCTCCCCAAACTGCATTTTAGTCACATCAATTATTTTCTGTCATAAGAAAATAGTAGATCCCAAAGTAGGGTTGACTCACCTCAAGGTTGAAAGCCAACTTTATCCCTTTGAGATCTCTTCTCTAATGAAATTAGGGAAAGTGTGAGGGTGTTTGAACCTTTGATCACATACCTTTTTATCATTCCATATTGATAAACCCCACACTTACCTTTTTCTTTGTTTCACCTTGGTAATTTATTTTAGTAAATTACATTATATAGATTTAGTTGGTTTGCATATCAAAAACACATAAAACAAAAAAAAGATAGATTAGATTCATTATTTTATTGGAACCATTTATTTCAACATTTAAATTGTTCATTTACAACCAAAAACTCTATGATGAAACTTAAAATATTTTGTGACGCCTCAAGGGGCCAAGCTCTCAAATGCAAAGTCTATTATGCTAGGGTGGCAAGACCCTCCCCCAGACTAGTTTGCAAAATATAATTTCCAATGGGGTGGCTCAACTAAGCAAGCAAGATACCTTAGTATTCCTTTTTCATATGAACCTATGCTTAAAGGACATGTGGATGTGGATAAAAGGGAAAATTAAGAATAAAATGGATAAAATGGATAAAAAGAATAAATAGTTTCTTTCCTTGACTGGAAGAGTGCAAGTTTTCCAAAAGATTCTATCCTTTTATAGCTTATACTATTCTTTTGTATTGATTTTTAGCAACTACCAAGTGAAAGAAATATAGAAAAGAATCATAATTTTTTTGTTGTATGATGGCAAAGGTAAGAAAAAATAACTCTATAAAATGGGAATGGTGTTGCTTGAGAAAAACTGAAGGGGCTTGGGCTTGAAATATCTAAAAATACATGGAGTGGCCCTTGCTATCAAGTGAATCGTTAAAACCCTAAAAGGGGATGAGCCTTAGAAGGTGTTGATAAGGAACAATATCCAATTAGCAGTCCCCAAAAAAGAAAAATCATGGAAGCTACTCCCTTTTAGTGACTTGGTAGCCTGTACCTTCTAGTAGCTCCTACATGGTTTAGTGTCTTTAAAAGCATTTGGAAAGCATGAGAATAGATCAATGAATTTGTTGCTAATAATAAAGTACTTGATGTAAATAATAAGATCATTGAGAATAGATCCATATGGTGGAACCTTAAGCATAAGAACAAGCCACTAGCCTTAATACAAGGTTTTTCTTCCAAGAACTGGGTAGCCAAATGCATTAAATGATTCAAAGATATATTGTGTGATGGTCAAATTAAAACTTGGGCCACTTTAAGCAACAAATTTAGCCTCGCCCCTTCCAATTGGAGAACTTATTAAATGCTTAGAGAAGTATGTACAATCCTTCATTTACCCAAAGAATGCAGCTAGGATATTGATTCTTTTAACCAATTGAAATGGACTGATGACACAAAAATTCAAAATATAAATGCTAAAATTGTTTATTAATATTTAAGTAGCAAAAACTATGTGTTTGGTTATCTTAACCAGATTTGGAATCTTACATTATCTAATAAGCAATGGAAAGATGTATTTATAAAAAATTGGACTAATATTGTTGAGCTAAAGAAAACATACTTCAAGTGGCTATCAATTCTTCAAAAAATACCATATAAAATTAACCATACTAATGTTGATCTGTGCAACTCTTGTAGACAACTTGACACTGCAAAACATATAGTTTTTGATTGCTTGTATGCAAAAGAGCTTTGGAACTTATTTTTCTTTGATCTTAAAGGATATAAAGGTAATATTATTTGGATTGAAATCTTATTTGGAAATGTCAATAAGCTAAATAAAGAATGCAATCTATTTTGGTTAATTCTCACTAATGAAATAGTATGGAAAATATGGATTAAGAGAAATGAGGAAAAGTTTTAGGGTACCAAGAGATTGCTTATTGAGTTTCATAAAAAAAATCATATTTCATAATGTTGCCTTGCAAGTCATGATTAGAATGGAGATATCCAAGCATAAATTCCTAAATTTGGTAGAAGACGATACAGATTGAGTGAACACAACTGAGATTAGATATGGGCACACCTAGGCATTCAACTAGAATGAGAGCATGTCACTACTCAAAGGGTTGGAACAACTACTAAAAAAATATAATAAAAAAATAGTAGATGTGATGAGAAATAAAAAGGTTCAATACCGATTGTTGGAAATTCAATCTCTATCCAAAAATGACTTCAAAGGATGAGATACAAGGCTTAGACAACAACATGAAAATCTAAAACTTATATGAAAATCTGAAAATTAAGTTGCCTTAATATGGAAATACCATGATTAGAACCATCTTACTTATGATGCCAAAAAATAGCCAACATAACATGTTTATAAACACTACCTTATGTAAAATTATAATAGTAATAAATAAAGAATAACATCAACATAAGTTAGTAGCAATGAGACGTAAATCAACAACACAAGATCATCACATAACACATGATTTATGTGGAGAAACCCTTGCGGGAAAAAAACTCCACCAAGAAGAGAGGCCAAGTATGCATTATCATCAAATAAATGAGATTACAATACAACCACTTTCATTCTTCTCTTTTCCTCCAACATGGAAGAACTTGTGTACTTGTGAACAACCTCTTTATGCCTCCATTTGTCCTTGTTTCTGCAGAGTAACACTACATTAAGTTGTTCCTTCTCAATTCTACATCCAAGAGGCTGATTTTATAGATGTGTGAAGGCATCTAATGTACCAAAAAAGATGCCCAAAGATGATCCTTCATTCCAAACATCCCCAACCTTTGGATTACCTCCTCAAAATATGAAAGGACACCAATTTTGGATCCAATACTTTTCCTCCAACTTGGTCACCCAAAATTGAGAAGATAAACATAACATTAAATGTAATCAATGATAGAAAACCAAGTGACACCTATTTCCTCTATCCAAGCACCCACTTAGAGAATCCCAACAATCACTTATTTATCATTTCTTTATCTTTTATTATCCCATTCTAGGTGTCCACATGCGAGGAAAACAATATTAAATAATTATGTCCACAACTCACATTTACCGTTGCTAATGGACCTATCACCCCTTATGAGTATATTACAAACAATGGTGAGAATTAATATTATAAAATATTTTCCCAATACACCCTAAGTGCCTAGAGACACTTTCCAAGGATGTTAAAACCATGATATATGACATAAGATTTGCAAGGTGGATGACAACTAATCCTAACATTCTCCCACTTGACATCAACATTGTAAATACACCCATAGGAATCACAAACAAGGGAAAAAAATCCTTTAGCCAAACATGTACCATTTGAATCTTCACCATGCTCTCATGATCCAATAAGATACGTGCAAAATAAACCATGATAACCAACATCAAGATAAAAACTCCTTCACATCCTCCAACATGCAATCTATGGAAGAAAAAGGAACATGCCAAGGTGAAACATATCAAATATCACTAAAACCTGCACCAATCTTTACATGAACATAAGCATCAAATTTAAATGATAACAAAGGCTCTAAGTAGTTGCCTTACTCATACCACTTGGAATAACAACCACATCAAATTGCAACTCATCCAAGATAACCATACCTCAAGCCAAGGTATACCAAACATAGATAAAACTTCATGCCATAAACATACCAACCCAAGATCTGCAATCAAGTCTCTATATATACATCCTCCTATCTCAATGCAACATACCAATTAATAAATTACCACAAACAAGACCAACTAACAAGTCTACATAAACATTAAAATATTCTCGTGGATATAGACAGTCCACATCCAAGTCATCCCACTACAATCAAATGGGCAATTAGCCCACACAACTACATAACTCATAGATCCCAATCCAATGAAACATGAAAACTCATCCTCACATTAGTAACCAACATACCAAGATATCATAGAGGATAATCAGACATATATCCAAAAACTCCCATTGCATGAGTAATGTCAAATTTGAAAATAGATTAAGGAATAAAAAGTCTATCTATATTACTTCACATAGAGGATGTGGCTAACTCCTCTATCACATAGTGTCAAGGAAACATACAATGATATGCAAATCTTGCAAACAAATGTGTTGCAATACTTATCTCACCATTAGTCTCCATAGCTCTTCCAAGTTCTTCACACTCAACCATGTGAAACCAAACATCCAGGAAGAATACCATGACCAAAGAGAGAACTTGAAAATCAAACCATATCCTTGTTCAACACTAACATGTACCAATATGTGTAATGTAAGATCTTCTTCACCATTCCCAAAATGAAAGGATATTAACATCTAAAATTTAAATAAATTGAAAATCTCTCATACCAAAGATAGATCAAACCAACCAATCATTCCCACAACAAAGGGAATATTCCCAAAGCCAAAAATTATTTCTTGTACCTCTCCAAATAAGTCCTTAGAAATAGAACCATAGCTCAAGACCAAAACAAGGAGAACAACAAAAATCCATAAACCATGCATCTTCTTCTTAACAAGTCCTCAAAATCTATATTCAAGATTAACACATATGAGAAGACAAGATACAAAATAACGAATGCATATGATATTCAGGTGGGCAGTACCTCTCAGATCATTCACCTGTCGAGTAGATCAAGAGTGGGATACAAGATTGTCTTGTGCATACAGCACCAATAAATGACAATCTTCTCTTCAATTCCATAATGGATTCAGATCCATAACTAGGTGTAGGCTCCTCGGTCTTTTTGCTAAAATCCTCATCAAGGAGTAACCATATCAACATATGATCGCATAAATAAGAGATCTTTTAACCTCACCCAATTATCTCTAGTCTTCATGAGAATCCGCTAATCAATCCATGCCAACTTCAAATGCAACCCTGCAAAATCATGAAGCTCCAAGCAAATGATTAATACTCAAAACCAAAGAGAAAAAACAAGACCGTTGCCAAAATTCCAACTATAGAAATATGAACATATCTTGACATCATGATCTAACATCCCCTCCTAAGAGATCACAAGAAATAACCATCCATCATCAAATGATGAATCAACATCACTACGAAGTCTCCCACTAAATTTTGTAACCAAGCTCTCCAAGCATCGTGATAACCATCTCCTAACTGAAGATCCTCCATGGCCCCAACACAATCAAAGAACTCAATACTATGAGATCCTAAAAGGTAAAGTACAACCAAAATATCCAAACCAAGAATACACAAACGCTATACATACTTCATCAATAGAACCAAAGATGTCATAACTCTTATTGCAATCTGAAGGAAGAATCCAAGAGCTCCTTATGACACCAACAACCATTGCAAAAGACCATCCATGTTCTAATCAAATATTATCCATGGCTCACTACACACTGCAACAACAACAAATTGGAACCAAAATATTGAAACAAAGAAGATAAAACACATTATGTAACTGCATAAATCTCTGGCTGAAAGTAATATCGAGTTATACATAGAATCATGAACAATATCATTGCCAACACTCTACTCAAAGTGAACAAAGATTCTCATGCACCATAATCAAGTACTATAGATTCAAATGAACAACTATATTAGGTGTACTCCAAATAACCATCTCCCATTGCAATAAGCATGCCAATGTAACAATGGTGACCAAGAATATGGCCAACTGAACAAAAATCCACATTAGACAATTTTCCAAGATTTGCACATTTGCAACATCTTGAAGGAGAAATAAATAATCAATGCTCCAATCTCAAATAACTGGAAAAATATTCAACCCCACATTAGTATCATGCAAAACAAAGATATTTAGGTATACCATGTGGACTTCTAAGACTCAAACACTAGAATCAACACTAGATATGATTTTCCAAACAAACCCACATAGGAGTAACCATAGATTAATAAAAAATCTCCAAGTAGCCATGCAAACCTATAACCATCTTCATCCAGAACACCCTAAATATTGTCTCATCACAAATCTACATACCAAATTTTTGAGTTAACATGTAAAACATGCAAAACCATCTTTGTAAATTTGAAATCCATATAACCATCCAGACTTTCACATTAAACATGACATCTAAATAATGGAATAAGCATAGATCTACAAACCCACAATTGAAAACAAGATTAAACTACAACCCAACAAGAAAACCAAGTTTTCCAAGAGCTTATAACATATGAAACATATCAGCTCCACAACTCACAAAGAGGTTGGTGGCTTATCTTCCAACGCTTTCATGTACCCAAGGGCTAAAGCCAAGAACCCAACATAAGCACTCTATTTTGTAGTCCAAATCAAGAGAGTTTCTCCATGCGACCAGGATGTCTCTACCCATCCAAGATAAACACCTTATCACTGCACATGACCACAAGGTAAAGGAAAAAAACCACCAAACAAGAGGATACACACATATTTTTAAACAAGAGCTCCAAGTTACCAACATATAACCAACTCCATGAAGATCTATAATCATGAGTTTCCAATGCCCAACATAGATCACATTAACAATATCCATGTCTTCCAATATCACACATCTATAAAACAAATTTATCTCAAGAACATTCATTTCTAACCCAAAAGACTTCCAACAACCTTCAATTCCTTCTAACAAATTCCTACAAGCTTTCCAAGATAAGAAATTAAAAAAGAAGGAATGCCCATAACCTAGTTAACCTTCAACTATGATACCAAGTGATGAGAAATAAACAAGTTCGATATTGATTGTTGGAAATTAAATCTCTATCCAAAAATGACTTTAAAGGATGAGATACAAGGCTTGCGCAACAACAACATGAAAATATGAAATTTATATATAAATCTGAAAATTAAGTTGCCTTAATATGGAAATACCATGATTAGATCCATCTTATTTATGATGCCAAAAAATAGCCAACATAATATTCTTATAAACACTACCTTATGTGAAATTATAACAACAATAAATAAAGAATAACATCAACATAATATAGTAGCAATGAGACACAAACCAACAACACAAGATCATCACATAACATAGGATTTACGTGGAGAAACCCTTGTTGGAAAAAACTCCACCAAGAAGAGAAGACAAGTATGCATTATCATCAAATAAATGAGATTACATTAAAACCACTTTCATTCTCCTCTTTTCCTCCAACATGGAAACACTTGTGTTTCTGTGAACAACCTCCTTATGCCTCCACCTATCCTTGTTTCTATAGAGTAACACTACATTCAACTATTTCTTCTCAATTCTACATCCAAAAGACTGATTTTATAGATGTGTGAAGGCATCTAATGCGCCAAACAAGACGCCCAAAGATGACTCTTCATTCCAAACGTTCCCAACCTTTGGATTACCTCCTTAGAATACAAAAGGACATTGGTTTTGGATCCAATACTTTCCCTCCAACTTGGGCACCCAAACTTGAGAAGATAAACGTTAGATTAAATATAATAAATGATAGAAAACCAAGTGACACATGTTTCCTCTATCCAAGAACCCAATTAGAGAATCCAAAAAATCACTTATTTATCATTTCTTTTAAATTTTATCATCCCATTCTAGGCATCCACATGTGGGGAAAACAATATTAAATAATTATGTCCACAACTCACATTTACTGCTACTAGTGGACCCATCACCCCTTATGAGTATATTATAAACAATGGTGAGAATTAATATTACAAAATATTTTCCTAATACACCCTAAGTGCCTAGAGACACTTTCCAAGGATGTTGGAACCATGATATATGACATAGGATTTACAAGGTGGATGACACCTAATCCTAACAAGATGGAGACAAAAATAAAAAGGAAAACATGAAATTCCATATCAATAAAGGAATTGTTCTTGCATAAAAACACAATTTGATAGAATTATTTCTGATTTACAACACTTATTGTAATACCTTATTGACAAAAAATTATAAAGTATTATGTAATACCAACTGTTATATAGTTTTTGTTGTATCTCCAAAGGCTATCTTCTTAGGTTCTTTAGTGCAAGCTTTCTCCTCCTTTATTTAAGACTTTCCTTTTGCTTTGAAATTCTCATATAGGTTTGTAGATGCACTGGTAGTAGGATTTTTGCCTTTTTCAAAACCAATACCAGATTTTTATTTTGATGGCTTTTGAGAGTTGATCAATTCATCAAGAATGTCCGACCCTTCTTTCAACTTTAGACCTTTGTCAATTTATTCTTTTTCTTTTTCCAATTGTTGAACACACAAGAATACTGAGAGGGGGGATGAATCAGTATGTTTTAAAATTCAATCCCAATTAACTACTGCTAAAGTTAAGCTATACCAATTAAGAATTCATCCACTTAATCAAAACAAGAGAGAAGACAAGAAACCAAACAAGAACATAGATAACATCATATTTACATGGAAAACCCCACATGGGAAAAACCATAGTGAGAAATGTTGCTAGGAGCTATTGTCCTAATCTAACCTCACAAGTAAGTAAAATTTTACAATTTGATTTTGGGCTACAATCCAAGGCATAAACTACTCCCTAACTTTGTTTTAGGGGTTGAAACCAAAGGAAACAACTACTCACTAATTGAAAGGAAGAACAACTAAAATATGATTGGTTTTATGGCCTCAACCATTGATAGTCAACAATTCTTCTCATTAAGTTTGTAGTGGATCTTGTCACATTATTCTCATGCACTCATACATCTTCACACACTTTTTCTCCTCATCTTCACATCTTTGATCTTCCACATATATCATCCACATGCTTGCAAAATAAATATTTAGTTGGCCATAGTTAAGAAATTATGAAACTTGTAGCATGTCGGCCTACATCTCTATTGGTGGTAGACAAAAATGATAAGACATTATTTACAATTATTCCATATGAGTCGTCATGAGTCATGTACAACATCTAGAAACACTTCTTAGACTCCACTCAAATATAAAATTGTGGTGCATATCATCAACATACTCAGGTTGACCATAACAAAAGCATATCTTCACAAACTGACTTGAAACATTTGTGTGGTACTGGAAACAAGAAAGATCTTCATGCACTTCAAACCTGAGATACTATGAAACATGTAGAGTGTCCACACAAAATCATACAACTGATCTGTACAATCTTTTGCTGGCACAAGCAAAAATACATATGTTCTGATGAAGGATAGGCATCTGGAACCAACTATAGCACTCTGTCATTGAATAACTGAATTTGTGGACCACCAAACCACTTTAATATTTAGTATAGCATGCATTGGAAATCACTGAACATGTCCTCAAACCACATAACGAAAACATCACATTCAGAGGAATGTGGAGCATTCCAACAAGCCTTCATCATCACTTTGCATTGCTAGAGCATAGATCGAAACTCTATCACTTGTAACTTTCACTCTAGAAGGATTAATGACTTGAGATCTTGGATATAACTCCTTCACATCTCCATTTTATTATCTTTTGAACCACAAGACTAAATATTGCTCTGTGAAAGGATGTAGACCAAAACATTGTGTCTCTACCTTAGGATATATACTATGAATGACTTAAACACAACTTATACAACATTCAACTGAGTGTGGTACACGAAACTAACAAGATATTATTATAAGCATACTAAAAACATATTGGAACATGTGTACCCACCTCTACATCATACGTAGACATAAAAAAAATTACTAATCTTCCATACACTGCAACGCTGACTTGCACCATTTGATATCTCTGCATATTAGCTATCTCTGGAGCATATACAATCTTCAACACACTTTTGACATCAATGACAACCAATCTTATCAAGATGCAATAGGCGGTTCCTCCATTCCACAAGAATCTTGCTCCCTCGACAAACCCTTGAATCTTGAAGATCCCAAAAGATTCCCCCCCACTTGCTCTGTGTCTCTGGGGCTCCCTTATCTAATGCCAAACCTTTTCTCTTGAACTACGATTAATGAATCAAGAATAGAAAAGAACTCCCAACAATTTGGTAATGGAGAAAATTTGAAAAAATATTATTGTTAACAATAATCTAAGGAAGACTAAAATAGAAAAAAATGTCTTGAATGTAAATAGTCATGAGGACCCCAAATCTGATGATGATTCAAGCCCAAAAATTTGAACAAATTACATAGTGGGAGTGATATTATAAAAAATGAACCTAATTCCAAAGTTAAAATCATTGTTAAAGAGAGAAAGAATCAAAACCCTAAGATCTTGCAAAGATCTAAATTAGGTTTAGAATCCTATCATATGAATGGGTGTAAGATTGGGGAAGGTAATCCTCAATCTTCAAACCATAGGGATACTGTGGATAACAATATTGGAGAGGAATTCGATCAGAGGATTGGACCTTTGCAAGACCCTAGAGTCTTGACCTCATGCTTTAATGTTATTCCTAATCTTTAGCCCAAAGTAAGGCAAGGAAATACACCTCATGATACATTGAATATGTGTGAATGGTGTTCCTATACCTGCACAAACACAAAATTAGATCATTATGCAAGCTAGAATCAACATTCCCCATGAAATTAAATTGAAACATCAAAATAAGAAATAAAATGAAGAACAACATAATAAAAGCTAATTAAATCCTATCTAATGAAAAAAATTTCAATCCCATGGGGGAATTGGTGCCATTTTGATGTGGAAAATGGCCCTTTCCCAACTCCTTGATGTGATTTGATGATCTTTGATGATGATTTTTGATTCCTTGATGCAATTTGCCAAAAAAATTGATAAAAATATGAAACTTGAATGGAAATGGATGAAGTTGCAAATGAAATTGAGTATAGTAAGCTTGCATGGATCGTGGATGATCAATTTAATAGGAGAAGCCCTCTATTTATAGATTTGAAGAATGAAAGATTGAAGGATTTGGATGAATGTCGGACAAAAGACCAACCAATGAGAGAAGGTCACTTGTCCACATGTGATTGGAGGAGGAATGAGCACATTTGGATGAATGTGCACATAATTATGGTTAGGTGGATTTTGAAAATGTTGAGATGACAAGTTTAGAGGGAATAAGAAATGGAGTAGATTCCACTTGGCCCAAGGAAAAGGACATGTAAGAGGCCTTTAATGCCTTGTTGGAAGTACTCATCCCTTTTGGAGGGATTTTTGAATTGGAAAAATATTCCACAAAAGATGCCCTTTTGAATGGAAATTGATGAATTTATAAATCAAATAAATTGATTATTTGATTTATTGTGCAAGTTGCAAAATCTAGAGGATTGGAGTGATTAGGATTAGAATTAATCATGATTTACGTAGAAATTAGATGATTTGACAATTTTGACTTAGATTTTGGATTAAATAAATCAAAGTTGAGAGGAATAATAATTTTAGATTTAATTAAATAAAGATCGATTTATTTAATTAAAGAGGGTGATGTTATATTTAATCAAATAAAGATTAATTTATTTAATTTAAAGAGACGACTTTAAAGATTTAATTAAAAGAGAGATTGTAGGATTAATTAAACAAAATGATTATTTAATTAATAGAAGAGAATGACTTAATCAGATAAATTTGATTTATTTCGTTAAGAGATGAAATATGATGAATTTAATCAAATAAAGATTATTTAATTAAATTAATTAGTAAAGGGGATGATTTAGGAAGAAACAATGTTAGTAAGATCAGGATCAAATGTGTAGTATCAAATTGTATATTTTTTGTGTCTAAATTTTGCCCCTCTTTAAAGCTATTTACCTATTGCGTTGGTTCAAAGAATAAACTGCCAAGATCAAAATTAAAAAAAAAATTGATTTTTCAAATGCTCCACTACTGCCCCAATGAGAGGGATTACGTTGGTATGCTGCCCCCTCGAGAGATCAGACAAAAATTTGGATTTTTGGGTGATCTCACGAAAAAAGAGGACAAGTTGCCTGATAGGTCCAGGATGCCAAAAAATATGCCAAAACACCAAAAAATGATGCATAACGGCCTTGGTCAGGCAAAAACAGGATCAAGGGTCCAAAACCTTAGCTAGACGACCAAATAGGGTAAAAAAACCCTGATTTTTTAGCTTAAATAAGCCCTAAGGGGTCACTTTCAATTTATTTGCACACTTAGCCTTTAGAAAATTTTGCACTTTGAGCTCTGAGCATTAATCAAGATGACGCAAAGATTGCTTCTACAACACATGTCTGATCGAGTACGAGTGCACCAACAACCAACTGATGCAGGACCAGTGGTATGTGATCCTCCCTCAACTTTTGATTTCATTTTTTACGTGCAATTAATAAGGTCCAAAGTAAAATTTAGTCAAGCGGTGCTATATAGTGTTGTTGAGGGTGCAAAATTGGCACCGCACGACCTCAAAGTGCACCGCATATGCGAAGAGCACCGCCGAAACCGAGTTTAGAAAATTAGGGTTTAAGGTAAAGTTCGTTGCATATAAGAAATGCGTGGCGATGACATAATTTAAGATCTAGGGCTTGGTGGTGTAGAAAAACCACACCGTGACGATGCGGTTTGGAATTTGCAAATTGTGCCGCAACTGCAAACAGAGCCACGTATGTTGTTTCAATTGCAAAAACTTAGGGTGGGATCTCAATTTTTTTCGAAACTTGACACTGTGGCTTTTCCTACGTAGGAGGACCTTAGGATATTGCATTCGTGGGAGCACAGGTGCTCGGTTATTAGTCGGTTGGATGGGTTACATGAGCTGCTCCAGGAGCACCTTGGGGTGATAGGACTTTGGTATGTCACCTATGCTCGTCCCATTTGGACACACTTGGGGATGATGACAGACCTAGAAAAGAGATGGCATAATGAGACATCATCATTTCACTTGCCTACTGACGAGGCCACAATCACACTGGAGGATGTCTGGCGCATCCTTCAATTTCCCATCCACAGAGAGAGTCATCTATGATGTGGATGCTAGGAGGGAAACCTTCTTTGAGGTCATGGAGCTTGAGGCAATCATTTTCTCCAAGGGGTAGATTGATCTTGAGCAATATAGGGGCATAGTGCCCACTTTTAGATTGATCGTTGCTGCCATCATATCAGGGCTTGTGGCACCAGATCGGTGAGGCTGATACTTTAGTCCAGGATGGGGGTTTGCATGGGAGTGAATTATCCATAGGAGAGAGTGCTTTGCATGGGGGCTAGTGATGCTGGCCTCACTCTATCGAGACCTCCATAAGTTCACTTATTTAGATATCCAAGCCATTTGGGACGGAGTTACATTATTGCATGTCTGGGCTTGGGAGCACATTGCAATGCTCGGCCCACAGGTTATAGTGGTCGCCTTCGAGATGGATGATTTGATTGTTTGGTAGTATAGAGGGGCCCAGATTCATTTACACACATAGGGGCAGGTAGTATTGCCTATTGAAGGAGGGTCATTAGCTAGATGACAGTGTTCACTTGGAGGCCCTAGCTTGACATGGGTCCATGGTACGATGATGCACCACAACTATTTTTTGCTCAGTAGGAAATTCTTATGTAGGACTGAGAGCATATGATTATAGAGAGATACCTGCCAGACATAGTGGCTAGATAGTTTAGAGACATACAAGACTGTCCTGATGACCAATACGTGGCCATCTTTGCTCGTACTACGAAGGAGACTGCACGGGGTAGACCCATCCCGACTGATGAGGCAATGAAATCTTTCAGGCAATTGGTGGCCAGGGCATGGCCATATGATCAGGGATAGGGGGATACAAGGGTCACATAGGCCTTTATAGATTGGTTTAGACCACCCCTATGACTTATAGATCTAGGTGCAACACCCCTATGATGACGGCTCAGAGGTAGATCAACAGGTCGAGGGTGGGGGCAGGGAGGCAGAGGGGATGGAGAGAGAGATGGAGATGGGGATAGGGGAGGAGGTGGGCCACCTCCACACCAACCACAACAAACACCACCCTGAGAGAAGCCCAAAGATGGGGAGAGAGAGATCCCGAGGGACCTATAGCAGCAGCCCCATCACCACCACTAGTGCAGCCAGATCACATAGATGCATTGATTTAACAACTGCAAGAATAGGTGTAGGTTCTCACGGCTGAGAGGGACTGGGCTAGACAATAGGCCCAGGTGCTTACTATAGAGAGAGATTGGTCCTGATTAGAGAAGGACCAGGAGATAGGCCAAAGATGGAAACTTGAGAGCATGGCCTTTGCATCCTAGGGCAAGACAATGTCTACACGGGTATATCGGGAGATAGTGAGAGAGGCAAAGTACTAATGACTGCATTACAGACAAGCAGTACTAGTAGGGGCCAAAGTGTTAGAGTTTTCACAGCAAACAGGCATGAGGCAGCCCGAGGATCCTACCGAGAGACAGGAGGGTGAGGGGTTCAGCCAACAAGGCTAGCCTCACATTTTGATCAGGGACAATATTTTTTGATCTATGGGCTCTGATTTTTTTATTTCCCCAATTGTATCATATAATTTGATTTATACACATATGATCCCGATATTTGTACCATGATAGTTACTTTTGATGATATATAGGGTGATCCCACAAAGTTGGTTTGCAATTTCTGAGAGATTCTGATTTTTGTTGAAATCACATATTTTTAGAAAATATAATGATTTAAGCCTTTAAAAGTTCCATTTTAAGGATTTAAATTGAAGAGGGTTTGGTCAAACCACCTTAGATCAAACCCCCTTGGGTAGAACCCCGCTAGTTTTCAACCATACCCACAACGGGGTCTCCTTTACACCTATCAAAATGCTGATATAAAATCACTTTTTATTTACCTTTTGGAGGATCAAATGAATTCATTTAAAATTTATTTTAAATGATCATGGTAGTCCTTGAAACGAGCTATCCAATGAATATAATTTTAATATGTTCTGGTTTTATTATGTATGTGTTTTTTTAGTTTTATTAAACATAGGTTTTTCATCGAAATCAAGCTCTCTATTCTACACATGTGGAAAAATAGTAGATTATCAAAATAAAATTTTAAAAAATATGTTCAGGATGGGTATTGATGTCCTTGATCCATTAATATTTTTTTTGAATTTCGATACATACAGAAAAATTTATGTTGTATATAGTCCGCCTATGTTTCAATTGTAATTGGTTTGACTTCAAAACTTGATTAAGGAAAAAATATTTAATAAAAAACTATGAGACCAAATGAAAGTGCTAGATATCGTAGTTACAAATTTAAATTTGAAAAAAATAGAATTTTATCCTTTATACAAAAAAAGTTATGTTGTATACGGTGAGTGTCACTCCTTAAAAATGTTGTTTTAAAAAAAAAGCTAGCTTTCGAAGGATATGGAAAAATAAGTGTAATCTGATTCCAATTTTTTTTTTTTTTTTTTTAAATTAAGAATCTATAGACAAAACATCACAAATCACTAGTTCTCATCATCTTCAAATTCCTCATGGTTTATCCGCTATAGGAGCCCGAAAGTGAAGATTTAGTTAAAAAAATCAGTTCAATGTCCAGTTTGCCCAAAAATTGTAAATCAGTATTATGGGATCACCCTATATATATATATGAGATGGTTCTATTTGTTAATGAGATGTCCTACTTTACTTATGCATGATGGATGGATGTATTTAATTTCTTATGTGTTATGATATGCAGATGTTATGACTTTTCCTTATGTGATGCAATGATGTAATGTAGTGATTATGCAAATATTTCATGAATGCACATGGTTATGGATGTATTTTTTTTGTATATTTCTATGCACTTTATGATGATGATGTATGAATGCAATATGTTATGATATGAAAATGATTTTCTAAGTTGAATTTTAATGGGTTATGTGATGTACCTTTGAAAATGTATGTGATGATATGCAAATGTAATGTTTTTTGTTTCTTTTTCTTATACATTTATGATGGATGACATATGGGTGCAACATGTTATGATATGAAAATGTGATGCTTTTATGTAATGGAATATGAATGTAACAACGTGAGATGATGCATGATATTTATGGTATATGATATGCAATGATGTCATATGGATATGTAATGATTTATGATGTGATATGATATGTGATTATGCAATGGATGAGTTAATAATGCCTATGTGGTAATAAATGTCGTGTATGAGAGGACATGATTGTATGATGTGAGATGTTCCATGAGATGTAAATGAATGTAATGGCATAAATGTAATCTTTTAAGATGATGTGGTATGTGAGGTGGTTTTTACATGAAATGTAAATGATTATTATATGTAATGAGGTTATTTATGATATGACGTGAATATGTATATGATAATGATGATATATGTGATATGATAATTATGCCATGGATGACTTGATAATGCTTATGTGATAATATCTATGATGAAATGCAAATAATAGTAATGAATCTATATTATTGATGAAATGCAATGCATGTATATTTCCTACATGATATGATATGCATTATGCTGATGCTTGGTGGATGCAGGGTGGATGCATTTTAGTGATGTTTTTGAGTAACTGTCATGGTACCATGTTAGTATGGAAAGAATATGGAAGAAAGAAGATCCAACAAGCCTACTTTATTGATGATGATGATGATAATGATATCAAGAATTGGGATTTTAAAAGGGCCATTTACCCTATGTTTGATAATACACATAGGTATGATGCATCAAGGTATAAAGAACTAGGATGGCATTGTACCTAGTGTGATGGACTTTGACTTGAAAATCAGATAGGAGCACCCCTATTCACACTTGACATACAAAACCTTATTCAAAATGCAGTTCAGATATTCTAAACATCTCATACCAAAACATAGAAAAGTGAGCCTTCCTATGTGGTCAACAAGATACCTAAAACACCCTCCCTACAAACCAAACAAAGCATGCATGATGAAGTTATTTTACAAGGATATCCAACAAGAACAACATATAAAAAGATAATGATCGTTGCCCCATTCCTTTCTCTCTAAACTGTTTTGATTAGACATCATTGAGAGGTCATTGGAATGAGCGCAAAATAAGATAAGTCAAAAAGACAAAGATAAAGTAAAAAAACAAGCTAATGTTCTTCATACCGCTAGCCAAGACTAAACTATGGTGATGTCTGATGTTGATGTCCATTGTAGGAAGGATGCATCCTCAGAAATGTTGTGATCAGGTGATATTAGATTGACTGGATGATAAGCTATTGATACTCCTATTTGACTAACTTGTTGACTTACTGACCTAGACTTGAGACTTTGATGATTGAGCTTTTACTTTTAAACCTGCTAGACTTGCTTCCGACTAACTTACCAAAGGATGAAAATGACGATTGATTTATTATGAATGAGGTTATTTCAGGTAAGAGCGAGATGGAGATGGATGGATTTTTTTTCAAATATTTGGATGTTTTTGATGTTTTAAAAATGTTTTGAGGCTATTTTTTGGGAGTTTTGAGATTTTCCAATTTTTTTTTGGTATTTTTTGAGATTTTGACCAAGAGACTAACCTAAAGACCTATCCTAGAGGTCTCGGGAGTTGATCAACGGATTATCCTTGCCTACGTTATATACGTAGAGATCACATAGTTCGATTGACACATGATTTAATGATGAGATAAATGGACAAATGGATTGTCATTTTATTGTGATGGACGCCTAAAGGACTGACCTAGGGTGTCTCGGGGGATGATCAAAGATCAACCTTGCCTACGTTCAAGCTCAGAGATGGCGTAGTTCGATAGGATGACTCCACTATTTTGATTTTTTGGGTTTTTGACATGTTTTGGATTTTTGATATGATTTGGATGTTTTTGGATTTTCTCCAAGGATTTTAAAAAGATTTCAAGGATGTACACAAATTTGTTCTGATGCAGGTAAAATAACATGCCCCTAGTGTGATGCAATAGAGTACTTTGATATAGGTAAGACAAATTGACCTTAGGAATGTGCCAAGTAGTACTAGGGTGGAACATGATACAAACACAAGATCAAGCTATGATACAGATGCAAATGGATAGATGGAAGGATGATATGGGATGCGATGAAAGCGTGATGGATGAATGATGCAAAACAATCCGTGAAGATTATGGTGGATGGAGAGTGATTTATTTACACAAGGCGCCTGTTTGCCAAGTTTTCACCAAGGTACTTGCCCAAAGTGGTTTTCACTAGAGGACAGTTTTTTTTCTCTTTATTATTTTTTAATCCTTTTTTTGATTTTTGTATTTTTTTGTATTTTAGGTTTTTCCCTTAAACGATCAGGCATAATTTTTTTAAAGATGAGAGTTGTTCATGGGCTCCTATAGAGGGTCCCCTTCAGGTGTTGATAGCTGATAGGCTCTTGATTTGTAGTTTGCTGTAATGATGAATGGTCCCAACCAATTGGGCTCAAACTTGCCCTTTCTATCTAGATTTGGCATGTTCTTCTAATTTTCCTTCAGTACTAGCTCGCCGACTTGGAAGGTCCACCTCCTAATTTTCTTGTTGTAGCTACACTTGAGACGGTTTTGATAGAATTGCAAGTGGTTTAGGGCATCCATGCGTCGCTCATCTAGTAGTTCCAACTCATTCATTCATGAGACCCGGTATTCTTCATCTGTTATGAGATTTTGCAGTGAAATTTCTCAGGAACGGGAGCTTAATCTCAATGGGGAGTATGGCTTCTGATCCATAGACCAGGGAGAAGGGTGTGGCACCTGTTGGTGTGCGGATGCTTGTGCAGTAGGATCATAAGGCGAGATTTGATTGTAGATGCCAATCACGACCAGCATCATTGACTATTTTCTTGAGGATTTTTAGGATGGTTTTATTGGTAGCTTCTACTTGGCCATTGCCTTGGAGATAATACGAAGTGGAAAAGTGATGTTGGATATTGAATTTTTAGCATACGTCATGAACATCCTGATTTTTAAAAGGTGTGTCATTATATGAGATAATGGCTTGAGGAACACCGTATCAACAAATAAGGTAGTTCAGGATGAACTTGGATATCTGCTTTCCTATAATGTAGGTCACGTGAAGGGATTCTACCCACTTTGTGAAATAATCCATGGCGGTAATGATAAACTTATGGCCGTTGGATGAGGTGGGGGTGATTTTACCAATGAGATCAAGCCCCCACTACGAAAAGGGCCAAAGTGTGATAATGGGGTGGAGTTCCTGAGCTGGTGCATGCATGAGGTCCCCATGCTACTGACACTGCAAACACCTTTGACATAGTCATGTGCTTCTCTTTCCATAGTAGGCCAATAGTACCTCGTTCTCAGTAGTTTCTTGGCCAAAGTCATACCGCTCAAGTGTGAACCAAAAATACCGTTATGTACCTTAATTAAAGTAGTCAAAGCTTCCTCAGTGTTTAGGCAACACAAAAGGGTCCCTTCGATGCTCCTACGGTATAGGGTATCTCCTAGGATGACAAAATGGGATGAATTTTTGACAAAACCCCTTTTGAGGTTCAGGGTTATGTCGGCAGGAAGGACTCCTATTCTCAGGTAGGTATAATATCATGGTACCAAGGATCACTGAGACCAATGATTTAACACACGAATTTGGACTTTGGTACCTTAAATTTGGTATGAGAAGTTGTTCTACAAGGAATTCTTGTTTTGGGACATTGTGTGGGATCTCTAGGAGTGATACAATAGTAGCCATTGCATATGTTGCTCTATTATTTGCTCTGGGTAGTTGTTCAAATGCGATATTAATGAAGGAATCCTTAAGGCTTTCCACCAAATTTTTGTATGGGGTCAATTGTTCATCCTTTGTTTGATATTCATTGTTTACCTGGTTGATTACGAGTTGTGAGTCCCTGTAGACCTTAAGTGCCATGATATGCCATTGTACTACACTTCTCAGCCTTATGACAAGAGCCTCGTATTTCGCGATGTTGTTTATGCATGAGAATGACAGTTTGTATGATTTAGGTATGCAGTTCCCTTGTGGAGTGATGAAGAAGATTCCCGCTCCTGACCCGTGCTGTGTAGGATCCATCAAAATACATCTTCTAGTGATCTGCTATACTGAGGTTGAAGATTGATTCATTGGGGAATTCTAAAACAAGTGGATTCTCTACATAAATTGGTGCTTCTACCAGTTGTTCTATGATTTCTTTTCCATTGATGGCCTTGCATTCTACATACTCGATGTCATGCTCTGTTAGGATCATAGCCCACTTAGCCATTCATCTTGTGAGAGTTGCTTTGGAAAGTAGGTATTTGAGTGGGTCTATTTTTGCAATGAGCTTGATTTGATGCGCTAGCATGTAATGTCTAAATTTTTGTGCGATGAATATGAATGCTATGTAGAGTGTCTCAATAGGTGTGTATTTCAATTCATGTCCTACCATGGTCCTGCTAATGTAGTAGATAGCTCTTTCCTTCTCATTTTTCTTGTTGTGCGAAGAGAGTGCCAAGGGCTGTTGCTGTTGCAGATATGTATAAGATCAAGGGTTTTCCTGGAATTAGTGGCAGAAGGACTGGTGGTGTGAGAAAACACTCCTTGATCTTGTTAAATGATTGGTCACATTTCTCGTCCCATGTATATGCTACCCCCTTGTGGAGTAGATGAGAATATGGGATTGCCTTGTCTGCTAGTTGCACTATGAATCAACGGATGGACTGGAGTCTTCCTTGTAGGCCTCTTAGCTGCTTCAATGTTTTGGGTGCCTCCATTTCAAGGATCACCTTGATGTTGGTGAGGTCTACCTCAATTCCTCTCATTGATACGATGCACCCCAGGAGCTTGACTGATTATACCCCAAAGACACACTTCTTTGGATTAAGTCGAACCTTATACTTTTCTAGTCTGTTAAAAATGGAGCTCAAAGTTGATATATGGTCCTGTCATTTCTTTGATTTAGCCAGTATGTCCTCCACATAATCTTCCATAATTTTATGGATCATGTTGTGGAATATCAGTGTCATGGCCCTTTGGTAGGTTGCTCCTGCATTCTTCAATCCGAATGGCATCTGTGATACTAATAAAATGCTACTTCCTAATGTGAGATGTTAGATTAAACTAATAGTGCAATATGAAGAAAAGCAACAAGATAAAAGGGCATCTCAATAAGATTAGCCTAAGAAAGTGGACAACATAGAAGAAAGATAAACAAATTGATTGCTGTTATACCTTCATGTTGTTGCTTCCTTGGTTGGCCCTTGATTTTGAAGTCTTGTGTGCTCCTTAGATGGCAATGAAGTTGAATGGATGCAAGATGAATTGATGCAATATGGATTGATGATGTGAGTGCTATAATGGATGAGAGCTTGGATGACAATTTTGCAAAAGTTTATTTGCAAAAGACTTGATCCTCCAAAATGAAGGAATTAAAGGGGTATTTATAGGCTAAATTGAATTCTCTAGATAATTCAACGGTTGGGATTGATCCAAAAAAGATCAAGATGAAGGGTTGTGGTGAGTTGAGGACTCACAAGCCCTCACATCTTGACATGTGGAAGGTGAGAGGTCTTAGGGTTGAGTGATGTGGAAATGAGGTGGAAGAGAAGGACAAGAGGTGGAAGGGAAGTACATGAGGTGGATGAAGGACAAGTACCTTTGAGGGACCTTGGGGGATGAGAAGATTTCCTCAAAAGAGACTTTTTGTCTCCAAATGAGGATGAAAGAGACTTTTGATGAATTTTAGAATTCCTCAAAAATCTCATGGGAAAAAGGAAAGTGTGTGGGAGAAATAAATGTAAATTAAAAATTTACATTCAGTGGAGAGTTTATTGGATAAAAGGAGGTCTCCAAAAAGCTGGAGATTTGTCACATGTGGGTGATGTGACAAGTCCAAGGTTCTAGAAGCCTTAGACACATGTAAAATGACATGTCATATTTGCATGAGGGATGAGGAAGACCTTGGGAAGACCAAAGTGAATTAAAAATTCACATGCGGAAGAGAGGAACCTTGGTTAAATAAATGTGAATTAAAAACTCACATGGGGAAGGGAGTCCAGGCTAAAAATGGTAAGTGGGAAGGTTGACCAGAAAAGGTAAGCCAAATGTGGCTAATGATTTTGATTAAGGTTGTGCAAACACATGATTAAGATAATTAATGAGGGATTAGAGGCAAGTGGGAGATTATGGAGGATGTGACACTTAATCTTGATTAAGTGGTGCACATTCTAATCACAGATTAATTAATTTAATCCGGATTAGAAGAGGGTTATGGAGAATGTGACAAAGAGAGAGAAAAAGAGGAATTAAAAACTGGATTTTAATCCAAATAGTTTAAATGACAAAATTAAATAAGTTTTCATGTTTATTTAATTTAGAGAAAGAAAGGGGGTAAGGTAAACTATTTAATTTATTTAATTACATACTTTAGGAACCTTAGGCAGAAAATGAAATAATGATTAAATAAATTATTTAATCACTATTTAATAAACTAGATAAATAGAGTAGACAATTTTGATCATATGGAAGTGATCGAATTTGGATGTCTACATTTTGCCCCTCTTCAAAGTATCGTCAGAATAACAGTGCTTTGAAAAAAAGAAAGTGCAGATGACTAGAAGAAGTGACCGAAAGAAGATGCCCCAACATGAAGAGGGGGATTTGAGACGTTCAATTAATGAGGAATGGAAGAAGATGCCCCAGTCGCGGAAGGTGTTGATTACGACCGAGAAAATTGGTAAATGTGAAGGGTATGCCCCCTCGAGAGGGTGACGAGGGAAAAGAAGGGTCCCGGGAAACATCACGATAAGAAGAAACGGATAGTATAGTTGGAAAGAGGGCAAAAAATTAGGCAAGTTTGCCTTTTGAACAAAGTCAATCAGACAAACGGGGTGCAAATGGCAGCCCCGGGAAGAGAAGAGATTAATTAGAGGAATAAAAGGGTAAATAAAACGTAAAAAATACCTTTTAAAAGTTAATATAAGGTAATTTTGAAAATTACCTCACCTCATTTGCACTATAGTAGTTGAGAAAAGAAGAGAGAGAGCAAGCAGATGAGGAGGGAAGATGTCAGGAGATAATGACATCAAGATCATCCACCAGATAGATGAGGTTCGACGGTTGTACAGATAGCAGGATAGGCCCCGCCAGGTAAGCGACAAAACCCCTCATGCATTATTTTGAAATTTAAATGCATTTGTACATATTTTATCAAAAATGTAAAACATGGGTTTTTTGGGTGGAAAAAAAAGAAAAAATGGGTAGAAAACGAAATAAGAAAATTTCTTTAAAAAAAAAATTATGGGGAAAATGACCGTCGGGCGTATACTCCTCCTGACGGTGATCCACCCCTGGCTAAGGTGCAGGTTCCCCGCCTGGGGAGAAGTTCGCCTCTACTGATTGAGTCGCCCTCGATGGGGAAATCGCCTACGACGGGTGAGTTCGCCCGTCAGGGGCGGATCTGGCTGCTCTCGCTACGCCGCCCCGACGAGGGGGGCGCAGTCCGATTGCGCTGCCTTGGCGAGGTTGCCCTGCGGTGGAGGCGTCGCCCTTCGGCGAGTTTGCCCCGCAGTGGGGGTGCCGCCTGGGGCGTGTTTGCCCCGGTGAGCCGCGGGCGTGGCCGCCCCGCTGCAGGGGGCGGATCCGCCCCGGTTGGCCAAGGGCGTGACCGCCCTGCTGCAGGGGGCAGATCTCTCCTGGTAGGCCAAGGGCGGATCCGCTTCGTGGTAGGAGCGGAAAAAGACAGAGAAAAAGAAAAGAAAGAGAGAGACAAAATGTGAAATGCGTGAGAGATAGAGGATTGGAGACAAAAAAATTTTGATAAGGGGAATGAAATTTTTGCAGGATTTTGGCAAAGTGCTGACTCACGAGCGGAGGTCGAAGGTGTTGGCATCATCGATTGAGGCGATGAATGGAGCGAATCATGCAGCTTTGGAGCGGGCGGGGTTACTACACTTGGTGCAATTTTCTGAGATGAGGGCTCATAGGGTGATGTTGACAGCCCTGATAGAGAGGTGGAGCTCGGCTACGTCAACGTTTCATTTGCCGACTGGAGAGATGACGGTGACGCTAGAGGATGTGTGGCGGATCCTAAGGTTACCGATAGTGGGACGATTAGTGTGTGAGGAGGAGTTGAGAGGAGAGCAGTTAGATGAGACCATTCTGGTGTTATTTGGGTGAGATGACTTGCCGATACAGAGGGGGGTTGGATGTAGACAGATGCCTGGATCTGGGGGTGCGGACATTACCACTATTTCTATGTTGCCTGATCAGCGGGATTCTGTTGTCAGATTGGAGTAGGCATTTCTACAACTTATGGTACATGGGGGTGATTCGACATATTATCGAGTGGGGGGAGGGGCAGTTTTCCTGGGGGTCATGTGTATTGGCTCAGTTATATCGGGACATGCATGTGATCTATTATCGGGGGGTAGAGCTTGACGCACCAGACACTGCTGCAGATATGGAGATGGACGCATATTGCGGTGACGAGGCCTATAATGATCAGAGGAGGAGACTTGGAGATAAGAGAGCCATTGGCGTGGCAGTTCGAGGTAGCCAGAGGTTGCATCCTACGGTATGAGACACAGGGAGAGGTGGAGCAGTGGAGGAGAGCGTTCGATGATTTATGGAGAGAGGACATTATATGGCGGCCATATATGTTTCAGCGGTTTAAAGGATGGAGGACCGAGGAGGAGAGACAGCAAGGGTTCTTCATGTGTAGATGTTTCCTGATTGGGAGCCCAGGGTACATAGTGGAGCTGCATCGTCCAGACCGAGTGACGCGACAATTTGGACTTGTGTAGGATATTCCAAGAGCGTTGGTTATGTTTCGTCGACTTACCAAAGAGGTACCTTAGGGGGCGATGTTGGTAGCAAGAGACGTGAGGGCGTCATGGGTGATGGTGGGTGGGGTGCCCTATCTAGGGAGGTGGGAGGGTCCACAGGATGCTGGAGTGATAGATCGGTATGATCGATGGTTTCACAACCATCGATGGGAGAGGGTTACACCGGAGGTGCTTGCTGTGGGGGCCTTAGAGGGGGGGCCAGAGTATGAGCAGGAGGGGGGACAGGAGGAGGCGGCAGAGCAGGGTGGACAGGAGGATGAGGGATAGGAGGATGAGGGACATGAGAGTGGTGTTGCGGAGGAGGGTGTTGCTGGAGATCAGCCGACGAGGAGGGGTAGGGTCAGGAGGAGTCAACGGCCAAGGAGGCTGAGGGGGACGAGGAGAGCTATGGTAGAGGAGGCAGGAGGAGGTGATGGGGGGGAGGAGATAGAGGCAAGGGGAGTTGATGGGGGGGAGGATATGGAGGTGGTAGGGACGGATGGGGGGGAGGAGATAGAGGTGGTGAGATTGGAGAGTGAGCCAAAGGTGGAGATGCTTTGGGTGGTGGAGGGGAGAGCTGCCCAGCCTGGGATTGGCGTTAGAGTACGATGGAGGCGGGTGCAGGTGAGAGCTGAGCAGGAGGAGGGGAGAGCCTCAGAGCCGCCGGTGGATGTGCGAGCCAGAGATCCATAGGAGGAGGCAAAGAGGGTGATGGATGTTAGAGGACAACCCAAGGAGAGGCCTGAGAGCAGTCGACAGAGGAGAGTCCAGCCAGTTGAGCAGGAGGGGAGGAGACTGATGAGGGTGGGGAGGAATGGACAGCTGTAGAGGATTCGATTGACGTGCCAGATAGAGCCGGTGCAGGAGGAGAGAGAGGGGGAGATGATAGACCTGGATGTACTGGTGATGGAGCCTTTAGCCATAGTACCAGCAGTCGTAGTTGATGATCCAGTGGTTTTACTGAGAGGGGCCCAAGCGAAGATATGGTTGCTAGAGGAGGACGTGAGGAGGGCGGAGATAGAGGTACAGAGGATACAAGAGAGAGAGGAGATAGTGTTTGATTGTGTGGTGATCCAGCTAACGACAGACATACTGGCTGCGGAGAGAGAGAGATGAGATGCGAGTAGAGAGGGAGAGAGCACAGGGGGAGCTAGCTTGGGTGACATGGGACCGAGATAGGCTAGAGGCAGCGATGACAATTGCGCGGATGCGAGGGCAGCTGGAGTCAGCAGGAGGGGGGGAGATGGAGGCATTGAGACTTCAGGTGGTAGGATTTCAGGAGGAGAGGATGACACTGCAGGAGAGGGCATCTATGGCAGAGGCATCTGCAGAGGAGATGAGGGTGAGGGCCAAGGTCGCAGAGGTTAGACTGGAGACAGTGCAGCGGGAGAGAGAGAGTGCACAGGGATAGATGCAGGATCTACAGGGGGAGAGAGACAATGCATAGGGATAGGTGCGGGCTATACAGGAGGAGAGGGACCATGTACAGGGACATATGTAGGCACTCCAGGGAGATAGGGACAGTTTATGGAGATAAGTCCAAATTATGCAGTTCTAGAGATACGTAGTAGTGGGTCGGGCAGAGAACACTGAGGGGGATATAAAATAGATGCGGGCACGTCGAGGGTCGAGTGATGAGACTGTGCTAGAGATGATGCGGGCAGAGTGAGAGAGATCCGTAGAGTAGATACGTTTATTGACAGTGGCACAAGAGGCATGGGAGCAGGATCGACGGGCCATGAGCAGAGAGAGGGATAGGTATAGGCATGAGCAGAATGTCGCTCGGTACTAGGCTGGGCAGAGAGACGATTACATGCAGGAGGCAACGTACTAGAGGTGTGCGTACGAGCAGGCAGTGCCAGATCTGGCGCAACGTACAGCGCAGTATGTTAGGCAGACACCCCAAATGCCAGCACCGTCCCAGTCTTTAGGGACACGGACCAGAGGATACAGTGACTTTCAGCTGACTCCTTCTCAGTTTGGGACCCTAGGGCGCGAGTCTCAGGGGACCCCGACATACAGGGGACCAGTACCTGAGTCTCCTCAGAGGCCGGATGTGGGCAGCTCAGGACAGATAGACGACAGGTGACAGGATACAGGTGTTTTTGACAAGTACCAGATGGTGGTGATGCACCTTATTTTGAACATGATATGTAGGTGATTATGTGGTGACTATATTTTGGATATGGGCATTGTATTATTTTGATGATGATATGTGATGGTCCCCATTGATGTTATACCACATTTTGGCGATGGATGGTATACATATGGTGTTTTATGTGATGTTTCTATGATAGTGGATGTATGTTATGCATATGTATATGATGTTTTCTGTGTTGATGTGGATGTTTTACTTATGCATGTGTGATTATGTTAATGATTTATGAAAGGGTAATGCAATTGTATTAATGGTGTGAGTAATATGGGCCTTATATGGAGTTATGCAATATGGATAGGTGAACTTAATAAAAATGAATGGATATAAATGGATAAATGAACGGATGTAAATGAACCTAATGAATTGATGTGAATGCAAATGGATAAATGAATGGATGTTTAATGTAAATGGATGTTATTGGATAAATGAACTTAATGAATTGATGTGAATGCAAATAGATAAATGAATGGATGAAAATGGATAAATGAATGTTAATGGATAAATGAACTTAATGAATTGATGTGAATGCAAATGGATAAATGAATGTTAATGGATAAAGGAACTTAATGAATTGATGTGAATAGAAATGGATAAATGAATGTTAATGGATAAAGGAACTTAATGAATTGATGTGAATGCAAATGGATAAATGAGTGGATGTTAATGGATAAATGAACCTAATGGATTGATGTGAATGCAAATGGATAAATGAATGAATGTTTAATGGATAAATGAACCTAATGGATTGATGTGAATGCAAATGGATAAATGAATGAATGTTTAATGTAAATGGATGTTAATGGATAAAGTATCAATGGGTAGATGATATGTGTAGGATGTGGGGGTTGTAGTACCTATCAAAAACCGTAAGGATCCTGAGAAGAAAAGTTAGTAAGAGTGAATGAGAGTTTGCACAACCAAAACCACGAGTCATAGATGTAGGGGCAAGATAGGATGAAGAGGGAATATGTAGCATGAGATGAAATGCAACATGAATGCAATTTTCCATCCTTTAGAGCACTGATTTTTGCTATAGCATAAGACATCTGGCGTCAGGGTATGTAGACCAAGACGGATTAATGTCTAATGCATAAAACAAACACGACAAACAAGAAGGCTATCCCAATACCCCAAAGTTGCGATGACTTTGGTCGGGCCAGGTATTGGAATAACCACAAGCACAAAGGGATACCCCCACATAACACAGGATTCGAGAGGAATCCTGGTGGGTACTATGTGGAGCATCCCAACAAAAAAAAACAATGAAATAGTCAAGAGATGTCCCTATGTTAACTAGGAAAAACACACCATAATATGAAGGATCATGGCGATCTTGACTAGTGATTATAGGGAGCTCCAACGATAAACAAAATCCAAAAGTATTAAAAGATCGTAATCAATTACAAGCATCTTTTGCCATAAGATCCTAGGGATGGATGAGGTTGATGTGGTCTGTTAGGAAGGATGCATCCTGTTAAGACCGATGATGGATACTAAGCTAAAGTGACCTAGATGATGCAGGATAATTGCCATTGAGCAAATTTCTTGATACAAGAAGACCTTGTTTGTGAAGAATCAACGATGATAGGGACATACCTGACAACGAGAGGACGAGACACAACCTAAAGACCTAGGGGCTTGAGGGTTGATCAAAGATCAACCTTGCTTATGTGAAAGCGCAGAGCCCTCGTAGTTTAGGAAAGGACCATGATAAAAGAGCGGAAAGTGGACTGATGGAAACAAATGGAGGACCAAGACAGACACAAGCCCCGGGGGAAGATCAAAAGATCCACCTTGCCTACGTGTAAGCGTACGGGCAACGTAGTTCGGAGGAGATGATGATAAACACAAAAAGAGGATGATGACAATAGATGATGGCGGACAATGATCAAATGAGTTGACCATAAAAGAAGACAACGAGAAGCCCCGGGGGCAGATCAAATGATCAGCCTTGCCTACGTGCAAGCGTAGGGGCAACGTAGTTCAGAAGGAGACATGATGAGACCAAGATGGAGATAGACAAGAAGAGATGACACAAGCTCAGATTAGGATAATAAGCTCAAGGTGTTGGATAGCGGATGACGGTTGTCCAATGCTCAACCAGAATATACCAAGTGACGAGGTGATGCAAGCGGATGGGAGGATATGGGGATTGAGGAATCGACAGATAAGCCATAAAGTAACCAGGATGCGAGGTAGATAATGATTAAGCCCTATATGAGAGGTGCCTGTTGCTAGGTTTTCACCAATCGTGGGTATCCAAGGCACCACACAGGGGTGGTTTTCACCATAGGATGAATTATTTCTCTTTACTATTTTTGGATTTTTCTGATTCTTTAATTTTTTTGTATTTTTGACTTTTACCAGGGAGGATACCCCAACTGATCTAAGTGTAGAACTTCTTCAGGTGCATGATGTTGATGGGTTCCTCCAAGGGCTCACCTTCAGGGGTAGAGAGCCTATAGGCATCAAAAGCATACTTTGTGGTGATGACATAAGGGCCCAACCAGTTTGCTTCAAACTTGCCCTTTTTCTCTCGATCTTGCTGATTTCGCTGATTCTCTTTTAGGACTAAATCACCAACATTAAATTGGTGAGGGCATACTTTCTTATTGTAGTTCCTTTTGAGTCGGTGTTGATAGGATTGCAGGTGGTTATAAGCCTTGACCCATTTTTCATCTAGCAATTCCAATTGTGCCAAGCGTGCCACTCGGGTGTCTTCATCAGTGATGAGATTCTTGAGGGAGATGCGGAGTGAAGGGATTTCAACTTCGATTGGCAAGATGGCTTCAACGCCATAGACAAGAGAATATGGAGTGGCTCCAGTAGGGGTGTAGATGGATGTACAGTAGGCCCAAAGAGCAGGATGAATATGGAGGTGCCAATCGCGGCCAGTGTTATTAACCATCTTCTTAATGATTTTGATCAATGTTTTATTTGTTGCTTCTGCCTGCCCATTACCTTGGGGGTAATAGGGAGTGGACCAGCGATGTTGGATATGATATGTGTCATAAAGGGATTTTATACACTTATTTTTGAATGGCTTTCCGTTGTCAGTGATGATGGCGGAGGGGATACCATACCTGTAGAGGATATGGTAGAGGATGAACTTAGAGATATGAACACCAATGATTTGAGTGAGTGGAATGGCTTCCACCCACTTGGTGAAGTATTTAGTGGCTGTGATGATAAAGGTGTGTCCATCAGAGGATGGAGGGTAGATCTTGCCAATCAAGTCGAAACCCCATTGTGAAAACGGCCAAGGTGTCGTGATGGGTTGGAGCTCTTGTGCTGGAGCATGAATCAGATCTGCATGTTGTTGACATGGAAGACACTTTTTGACATACTCACAAGCATCTTGTTCCATTGTGGGCTAATAATATCCTGCTTTGAGAATCCATTTGGCTAGGGTCATACCATTAGAATGGGCCCCATAAATACCGCTATGTACCTCTATTAATGTCGTGCAGGCTTCAGTTTCATCTAAACAATGAAGGAGAGTTCCATCATACCCACATCGATAAAGTGTATCACCGATAATGGTGTAGCGGGATGTGCGTTGGATAAATGATTTACGTTGGTTTCTCGTGAGATCAGGTGGGAGGGTGTTGTCATGAATGTAGGTGTAAATGTCATGGTACCAAGGGGATTCAGGACCTACAATAACACACACCATGTCACTCTTAGGGATATCATATGCTAGTATTAGGAGTTGCTCGACAAGGAATTGACAGTTTGTGCAATCCTTTGGCATGTTAAGGAGAGAACCAATGGTAGCCATAGCATTTGCCGCCTTATTCTGGAGTCTCGGGATCTGCTCAAATTGGATGGTAGTGAAATATTTCTTGAAGTCATCCACCATTCGTTTATAAGGCAACAAATTTTCATCTTTTGTTAGAAACTCATTGTTGACCTGTTTTATGACTAACTGGGAGTCACCAAAAACATGTAGATGAGTAATGTGCCATTGGATTGCAATTCTGAGGCCTGTGAGAAGGGCTTCATATTTGGAGATGTTGTTGGTGCATGGAAATGCCAGTCTGAATGATTTTGGTATGTAGTCGCCTTGGGGGGTGAAAATCAAGATTCCTACCCCTGATCCATTATGAGTGTGTGATCCATCAAAGTACAGTGTCTAGGTGGTGGCTTCTGAGACCGCAAATACTCCTTCATCTAGAAATTCAATTTCTATGGGATAAGCATCCACTAGCGGGGCATCTGCCAACTGATCCGCTATTACTTGTCCTTTAATGGCCTTTCTATCCACATATTCTATATCAAACTCGCTGAGGAGCATGATCCATTTAGCCATTTGACTAGTCAAGGCTGTCTTGGATAGCAGGTACTTGAGGGGGTCGACTTTGGATATCAATTTTAGAGGATGACTAAGCATATAGTGGCATAGATTTTGTGTGCTGAAGACCACAGCTAGACATGCCTTTTCCATCGGTGAATAATTGAACTCATAACCGACCAGTGTGCGGCTGATGTAATAGATCACCCATTCCTTTGAAGACTCATCATGTTGTGCTAATAATGCCCCCAATGCAACTGACATGGCAGATATGTACAACATGAGTGGTTTGCCAGGGATAGGTGGCATCAAAATCGGCGGGTGGGCCAAGTATCCTTTGATCATGTCAAAACCCAACTGACACTGTTGATTCCACTTGAAGCTGGTGTCTTTCTTGAGAAGGTAGGTGAATGATTGACATTTATCCGCGAGTTGGGCTATAAATCAACGGATGGATTGTAGTTTCCCTTGGAGGCTCCTTAATTGTTTTAGGTTTCTTGGTGGAGGCATATCCATGATAGCTTTTACCTTAGCCGGGTCAACCTCGATGCCTCTTCGGGATACTATGAAGCCCAAGAGTTTCCCTGATGTGACACCGAACACACACTTTTTTGGATTCAGTCGAAGCTTGTACTGTTCTAAGTGCTCAAAGATCCGTTTCAAAATGGTAGGGTGCTCTTCTTTGGTTCCAGATTTTGCGAGTAGGTCATCAAAATAATCTTCCATGATGATATGGATAAGGTCATGGAATATAACCGTCATTGCCCGTTGATATGTTACCCCTGCATTTTTGAGACCAAAGGGCATGACATTGTAACAGAAAGTACCCCAAGGTGTTGTAAAAGCGGTTTTATGTTGATCGTCGGGGATAATCCGGATATGATTGTAACTAAAGAATCCATCCATGAGGGATAGCATCTCGTGTCCCGTAGTGATGTCGACTAACATGTCGATGTTAGGCAAGGGAAAGTTGTCCTTTGGGCAGGCTTTGTTAAGATCTCAGAAATCTGTACAAATTCTGATGTCTCCATTGGGTTTAGCAATAGGTACTATATTAGAGATCCAATTGGAGTAATCAATGGGTCTGATGAAACTAGCATCCAGTAACTTTTCCAGTTCTTTCTTAACTAATAATGCCACTTGTGGGTGCATCTTTCGGAGCTTCTGTTTGACAGGTTTAGCCTCTGGACGAACATCCAAATGGTGGAAAACAAGATTTGGATCTAGGCCAGGCATATCAGAGTAAGCCCATGCAAAGTTGATGACCCCTTCTTGAAGAATGTGGACAATGGTGCTATATTCTGCTTCAAATAAAGATTTGGCCACATAGGTTACCCTTGGAGTTTCTTTTGTTCCCAAGTTCACCTCTTGCATTTCTTCAATGAGAATTGAAGATTGCTCAGATAGTTGTGTTCCTACAAGGGGAAGATGAACGTTCCCATCTTCCAGTGTTGTATTAAGGTTTTCACTGTCAGATACATCCTTTATTTTTACTTTTTCCAAGCCAAAAAGTGCCTCGGTGAGGTTTTCACAAGTTGACCTATTTTGCTTTTGTTTCTTCTTATTTTTGCGATTAGGGCGTTCATCTTCCCCCAATCCCATTAGATGTATGTATGTATCCTCTGAGGGCAATGTACTGACAGGTGCGCTACCTTGTAGGTCATAGTCGATAAGCTCAGGATGTTTAAGGGATAAAGTTATGGTACAAACAAATAAGCATTCGAACATGGCAGGGAGGTCAATGTGATCCAGATCATTGTACACGTGTATGATGGACTCTTCCTCCGGTATGTCTTCGAGGGAACCGTTGTCAACACTAACATTGTTAGAAGTGTTAGTGGATGTTGTAGGACCCTTCTGTTTAGTATCATAACCCAATCCCAAACTTCTTGGTCGGATGGTAAGTGCTTCAATGGGTAGCCATTTTCCTTGTTCTTCTGTACCAAGGCCTCCGCCTTGGTAATAAAATTTTTCAACAAACTTGGATGCACGTGGATAAGCCTCTTGAAAGTATTCCATAAGGGGACGTGGTGGTTTAGGTTCTTCTCGGTAAACCCATTGACTGATATCTTCGTCCATTTGATCCTGGAGGGTTCCCAAATCATTGAATGTTGTTGACCCCATATTCTTGGAAGTGAGGGTAAGTGTCTTTTCCACTTTTGGCATTGGCAGGATTGGTTGTCCATATGTGCGGGGCGAAGGTGGCATGGTTGCCACATTGAGTGTGGTATGCATTTCGTATGTGCCACATCCCTTGTCTATGATCTGGACCTTGGTGACAGTGGAAGTAGGTGTGGATGATGGTGGGGATGAAGTGTTTAGTGTATTGGTGGATGGGTCAGGATTAGATGTTGGGGTTGCCCCCATTTCGACTCCCGAACAGTAATGCGAATGCGGAAAAGAAGATTCCAAGGCACGACAATACTCAAAAGGTTGGGGGTCAGCTTGTATGGTGACTTCCATTCCTTGAAATGGGAACTTTAGGCATTGGTGATAGGTGGATGGTATGGCTTGCATAGAATGAATCCATGGACAACCAAGAAGGACGTTGTAGGGGAGTTCAAGGTTCAGAACATGACACATAGTGTATTGTACAATGGAGCCCACTTGAATAGGGAGGCAAATGATACCCTTAGAATCTCGCTCTGCATTATCATACGCCTTGATGGTGATGATTTGACTTTTTAGATCAACTTGGGTGTATCCAACCTGTTGTATAAATTTTAACGTACAAAGATTTAGGGCCGAACCATTATCTACCAGTGCCCTTTTTACTTTTTGACAATTGACACCGACCTCAAGATGGAGGGGGTGGTTATGGCTTGAATCAAGATGTGGCATGTCCTTTTGGCTAAAGGCTAGCTGATAGGTCGATGAAAGATTGCCTACCAATGCTTGAAATTGGGTAGGGTCAATATTATCAAGCACTTGTGTGCTTTGCAAAGCCTTAGTTAAGATATCTTGATGTATGGGAGATGACTTAAGCAGATCCAAAATGGATATTTGGGCTGTAGTTTTACCTAGATGGTCTAGGATGTTATATTGGGAATTGGTGGATGGTCGTTGGGTGGATGGAGATGTGGCAGGGACTGTGATGCAAGTCCGTTGAGTAGCAACAACACATTGTGAATCCTTTCCTTTGACGTGTATCATGGATACACGTGGTTCCACTTGTTCTACGGATGATACCACACCTTGATAATTGTATGGTACATTTTTGTAGCTAATGTTATTGGTACTGTTTCCTGACTGGTTATTATTGCTAGGTCCAGGATTTGAGTTGGATGTACTAGGGCCCTGGTTATGATTAGGAAAGGCGTTTTGGTATATTTGTAGTTGAGCATTAAACGAGGATGCCGCGTTAGCATCCACATGGATTTCACCTCGATCGATGAGACCTTGGATGTAGGTTTTTAAGCCTTGACATTTGTCCAGGGTATGTCCCTTAATTTTGTGAAATTCACAGTATTCATTGTCTTTAAACCAAGCAGGCTTGGGTTTAGACGTATCGAGAGGTTTCGTAATAGGATATGTGATGGGGTAGTTAGCTTGAAGAAGCTTATTAAACACCATGCTAAGGGGTTCTCCCAACTGAGTGAACTGTCATTTGTTGCCCCCTTGGTTGTTTTGATTGGGTTGTTGTCATGGTGCCCCTTGAGGGACGGATATGGCGGTTTGAACTGATGGTTGTTGTGGGGGAGGGTATATTTGTGTAGTGGTGGCCACTTGAACATGTTTGGTGTCTATGACACCGTCATTGACAAAATTCTTATTTCTATTCCAATAGCGAGGTTTATCCCCAAAGGATTTTTCTCTATCAGAATTGAAATGTTTGACTTGTCCTCTTGTGACAAGGGCTCGTTCTAAGATGGGGCCTTTCTCCACAAGTCCCGCAAAGGTAGTGATACAGTGGAGTTGGAAATTGTGCGCCATATCCGGGTGGGAGTTTTTGATAAACAGCGTGACCATGTCCTTTTCTGTTGGTGGGGATTTCATCCTACTAGCCAAGGCATGCCATCTTTGCAAGTAGCTTGCAAAGGTCTCTCCGTCACGTTGTTTTTCTTTGAGGAGATCAAGTGTGTTGATATATTTCTCTAGGTTAAAAGAGAAATGAGAGACAAATTGTTCGGAAAATTGCGCGAAGGTTTTGATAGATCCCTTTTCAAGACCCATAAACCAGTTGAGGGCGACCCTTGTAGACTTTTAGGGAAAAGTCGGATAAGGTAATTATCATTGTGCATGACCTCTTGGCAATGAGCATAAAACTCTTGAAGGTGAGCTTTAGGATCCTTGGTTCCTTTGTATTTGTCAAACTTGGGTATCTCAAAATGTTTAGGAAAAGGAATCAAGGAAATGGAGGGATCAAACGGATAAGGGCATATGTCCTCAAACTTGAAGGATTGTTTTCCCGTTCCAACTTGTAAGTCCTTTAATGCAGCTTTTACTTCTTCCAAGTCTTTATTGATGGGTGTCATGGAAGTCAAAGTGGATTGAGTGTATGGATAATGTTGTGGGTATGATGAGGATGGCCCTACCATTGTTGGATCATAGATGGGTTGGGTCGGATATGAGTGCATTGGTTGATTATAGGTGGTTTGATAATTGGATGATTGATTGTATTGAGTGGGAGCCACTTGTTGTTGATAGTAGGAAACGAGAGAGGGGTTTTGTTGCTGCATAGAATTTTGGTAATGCGTAGAGGTAGGGCCTCTTTGTGGATGTGATGACGATTGTTGGTAATAAGAAGCGTAAGGTGCCGCTTGTTGGTGAGTTTGTTGTTGTTGCAAGTGGGGTGGGTAGGATTGGTATTGTGGTGCAATGGTGGTTTGTTGTGTGGCATATGGGTATGGACTTGATGTTTGTTGGTGGGGATTGTGTTGAGGTTGTGAAAGATTGGCGTAAGGTGGCAGTTGGGTATGCATTTGGTTTTACACATTCTGATGAGGGTTTGTATGGGATGGAATAGTGTATGTGCTAGTGGGATGATAGAGGTATTTGGTAAGCGGGTTATGGTGTATTTGCGTAGGGATGTGCACATGTTGTTGTGGAGGTTGTTTTTGTTGTTGATGAGGTGGATGAGATAAGATTTGTTGTTGTTGAGGTGGGTGAGATGGGTTACGTGAGATGTGTTGTTGTTATTGAGATGTATGTTGCACCACTTGATGTGATGGTTGTGTGAGAATGGAAGGGTGTTGTAGATGCAAGTGTTGAGATGAAGCTATAACAGTAGCAACATGTTGTGGTGGTGCTGGTAGTGTGGTGGATTGGTGTGGATTATTTGGAGGTTGTTGGAATTGAGGAGGTATCACATTAGTAAGTGGAGGTGTGCCCCCAATATTAGAATATGGGGGAGGGAGTGGTGGAGCAGATGGGATGTATGGTGGCATGCCATAGGTATGAGGGTCATTAGAATCGGATGGTGGAATAGTAGATGTTGTGGTTGGAAGACGAGGATATTCTTGGACTTGATGAATGATAGCATTTCCAAGTTCGGGGTAGTACCAATTTTCAATGGGGGCACCTTCAGGAATGTAGGAATTTTCTAGAACGTTTTGTGAGGTTTGTGGGTCAACAAATGGGGGAAGGGCATATTGTGATGTATTGAAACTGGATGGTGGTTTGACTCCCTTCATGAGTAAGGTGGCAAGGATCTTATCCCCACGTTTGTTTAGGAGATGATCCGTCATTTGGACATTGGTAGGATTACTAAGATATTCGTCAACGGTGACTTCGGGTTGATTGACCATGTTTTCATCACTAGGTGGTGTAATGTTTTGGATGTCGGTGTTTGATTGAGATGAGATGCCATTATGAGGATCGTGTGGAACATTATTAGGATCTTGAGGGACATTGGGTTGGGAGCCTTGATTTTGTTGGTTTTCCATTTGCTTTTTCATTTGTGAATGGGTTTGAATGGGCATGAACGTGCAAAACAACTAGGTGATTTCAAGATGTAATCTCTAGAGGATGATCTAGGTGATGATTTGGATTGATTGACTTAGATTGGATGATGGATCAATTGATGGTGTATCGATTGAGGATTTGGATGAGGATTGATTTGATTGGATCAAATGATGATGTATCAATTTGATGATCGGACTGGATTGGATCAAATGATGATGTATCGATTTGATGATTGGATTGTTTGGATCAATTGGATGATTGGATTGAGGATTGGGTTTGATTGGATCAAATGATGATTTGGATTGATGATTGGGTGATGGTTGGATTTGATTGGATCAAGTGATGATGTATCACTTGATGATTGGATGATGATTGGATTTGATTGGATCAAGTGATGATGTATCACTTGATGATTGGATGATGATTGGATTTGATGATTGGATTGGTGATTGGATCAAATGATGATTTGGATTGATGATTGGATTGGATTGGATCAAGTGATGATTTAGATTGATGATTGGGTGATGGAAGGGATCCTAAAACCTGATTTGGAGACCACCCTAAGTGACTTGTAACGTTGGTTGATCGGATTAAATCAATTATTATGATGCCTAATCCACCTTGAGATGGAAGGGGATTTATTTGGGCCAATGATGTTGACTTACAACACAAATCCGCCTCAAGATAGAAGCAGATTGATTAGGTTCAAGACAAGGATTGATTATGTAGGATAACGATCAATTTAACGCCTTGGTCAATTCGGGAGACAACTCCTAACACAAGGTTTTAAGGGATTTTGTGTTGAGGAATAATGATGGATGCAAAGGGAAGATGTGTTGTTAAAAATGTTTAGGTCTTACGATAAGATGGGTATCCCAAATGGTGGAATGATCAATGCGAATGTGGTAAATGAACATTTTTGGAGAGGTTAAATGGAGGCTTGGAATGGTCAAATGGATGTTTGGATTGGTCAAATGAGTGTTTAGGATAATCAAGTGGTCAAATGGAGGCTTCGGGGATTTGAATGGAGGTTTAAAAGGGTCAAATGGATGAAACTGTCTGTTCAGGGGGCATATTTGTACTTCTGCAGAAAAGGCTGAAACAGTGGGGCAAGTTCGCCCCTTTGCAGTAAACTGGTTGAGATAGGGGGCAAGTTTTCCCCTCTGTGGTAAAAAAGGCTGAAACAGTAGGGCAAGTTCGCCCCTCTGTAGTAAAAAGTCCGAAACAGTGGGGCAAGTTCGCCCCTCTGCAGTGGAAAGTGTAACTTGGTTTGGATAAGGGATTTTGGCAAGGACTTAAAATGATTTAATGACAGTTTGACTTATCAAAATTTACTGGTTCTTCACAGAAAGACACTTTGAACAAGCACAATCCTATTATTAGTGTTTAACGGGTATGGCCGGCAAAGGTCTTACTCTAGGATGAACAAGGTTTCTAGGGAGTCCTCGATATACACTCAGTACGTGAGGCACAACCGTGAACACCAGTCCATCACAAGCATGAGTCGGGAGCCCCAGCGAGATACTGAAAGGCTCAGACCAACTCTTCACGTCTATCTAGGTATCACTCTAGCTTCAACGTTTCGATAATTACGACGCAACTGGATTGGGGTACAACTTTGGTTCTCCCCCCTTTATATACCTCGTCGGTATGCATGGTTGGAATCGTCCCTTGGGGTGATGAAATCCCCAAGCAGGTTTCGCTAAGAAGAAGACACTAATCGTTCCCAACTACCTCGTTCGGATCCGCACAACGTGCAAAGGAGGAAGGTGAAAACAAACTAATGCCCCCTTTGGGTAAAATAAATAAAATAGACATAGCAAGTAGCAAATATTACTTTCCCCTACTTATACTAAGTAAATAGATAAAGTAGTAAGGAAAGACTTTTAAAAATCAGAATAAAAGGAAGGCCCTGCAAGCAAATGTTAGTTGTTTATTTTTTCCCCTTTTGTGATTTTGCAGCAAAAATACGCAAGATACCAGCAAGAAATATGACTTCACTCATCAACAAACAGGATTAGAGGGTTAGAGCACAAAACGACAAAAGAAAGAGACAAAAACGAAGCTAAAATGTCCCTTTTTTACCTTCTCGAATGTGCTGTTAAAGGCAGATTCGCCCCTCTGTAGTAAAAAAAGCTGAACTGGGAGGGAAGGTTCGCCCCTCTGCAGAAAATAGTCAGAAACAACAAAGGGCAGGTTCGCCCCTCTGCAGAAAATAGTCAGAAACAACAAAGGGCAGGTTCGCCCCTTTGCAGAAAATAGTCAAAAACAGCAAAGGGCAGGTTCGCCCCTCTGCAAAAAATAGCTGAAACAACAAAGGGCAGGTTCGCCCCTCTACAGAAAACAGTCAAAAACAACAAAGGGCAGGTTCGCCTCTCTGCAGAAAACAGTTGAAACAACAAAGGGCAGGTTCGCCCCTCTGCAGAAAAGCGTCAGAAACAGCAAAGGGCAGGTTCGCCCCTCTGCAGAAAATGGTTGAAACAGAGGGCAAGTTCGCCCTTCTGCAACGTCCGAGAGGGCAAGTTCGCCCCTTTGTGACCTGAATCTGCAAACAAGCTAACAACAAAAAATGTGAAAAAAAGAGACCCCTTTGTGGGTCCCACCGAGCGTGCCAGAAATGTGATCCTAATAAAATGCTACTTCCTAATGTGAGATGTTAGATTAAACTAATAGTGCAATATGAAGAAAAACAACAAGATAAAAGGGCACCTCAATAAAATTAGCCTAAGAAAGTGGACAACATAGAAGAAAGATAAACAAATTGATTGCTGTTATACCTTCATGTTGTTGCTTCCTTGGTTGGTCCTTGATTTTGAAGTCTTGTGTATTCCTTGGATGACAATGAAATTGAATGGATGCAAGATGAATTGATGCAATATGGATTGATGATGTGAGTGTTATAATGGATGAGAGCTTGGATGGAAATTTTGCAAAAGTTTATTTGCAAAAGACTTGATCCTCCAAAATGAAGGAATTAAAAGGGTATTTATAGGCTAAATTGAATTCTCTAGAGAATTCAACGGTTGGGATTGATCCAACAAAGATCAAGATGAAGGGCTATGGTGAGTTGAGGACTCACAAGCCCTCACATCTTGACATGTGGAAGGTGAGAGGTCTTAGGGTTGAATGATGTGGAAATGAGGTGGAAGAGAAAGACTAGAGGTGGAAGGGAAGTACATGAGGTGGATGAAGGACAAGTACCTTTGAGGTACCTTGGGGGATGAGAAAATTTCCTCAAAAAGAAAATTTTTGTCCCCAAATGAGGATGAAAGAGACTTTTGAGGAATTTTAGAATTCCTCAAAAATCTCCATGGAAAAAAAGAAAGTGTGTGGGAGAAATAAATGTAAATTAATGGAGAGTTTATTGGATAAAAGGAGGTCTCCAAAAAGCTGGAGATTTGTCACATGTGGGTGATGTGACAAGTCCAAGGTTCTAGAAGCCTTGGACGCATGTAAAATGACATGTCATATTTGCATGGGGGATGAGGAATACCTTGGGAAGACCAAAGTGAATTAAAAATTCACATGGGGAAGAGAGGAACTTTGGTTAAATAAATGTGAATTAAAAATTCATATGGAGTCTGTACAAAAAATGGTAAGCCGGAAGGATCGTAAGCCCAAAGGGTTAATGACGATTAAGGCCAGCAAACAGCGATTACAATCAATAGGGATTAGAGGCGGAGATTATGGAGGATGTGACACTTAATCTTGATTAAGTGGTGCACATCCTAATCACAAATTAATTAATTTAATCCAGATTAGAAGAGGGTTATGGAGAATGTGACAAGGAGAGAGAAAAAGAGGAATTAAAAATTGGTTTTTAATCCAAATAGTTTAAATGACAAAATTAAATAAGTTTTCATGTTTATTTAATTTAGAGAAGGAAAGGGGGTAAGGTAAAGTATTTAATTTATTTAATTACATACTTTAGGAACCTTAGGTAGAAAATGAAATAATGATTAAATAAATTATTTAATCACTATTTAATGAACTAGATAAATAGAGTAGATGATTTTGATCATATGGAAGTGACCAAATTTGGATGTCTACAATATCATATTCTAGTAGTATGTTCCCCACAAACAAGTGAATGATGTCTTGTGCTGGTCTTCCTTAGCTATCATGATCTGATTATATCCTAAGAATTCGTCCATTAGTGATAGAATCTCGTGTTCGACCATCATATCCATGATCATGTCAATTTTTGGAAGTGGAAAGTCATCCTTGAGACACACTTTTTTCAAATCTCTGAAATCCGTGCAGATGTGGATGCCCCCATTCGGTTTTGAAACAGGTACGAGGTTGGAGACCCACTTTGGATAGTCGATCGACCATATGAACCCTACATCTAGGAGCTTTTGTAATTCCATTTTGACCAATAATGCTATCTAGGGATGCATTTTTCTCAACTTTTATCTCACAGGCTTCACTTTAGGATATACAACTAGGTGATGAACTACAACTTCTGGATCAAGCCTAGGCATATCGACATAAGTCCATGCGAATTTTACCTTTATTTCAATTAGGAATGCAACTAGGAGTTCCTGTTCTTTTGTGAGAAGTGACTCGACATAGAGTGTTATGTGTGGTGTTGATTTTGTTCCCAGATTAACTGGATTGCACTATTCTGCCAGAACCGCTGACTTCTCCCGATGAATGGCACCAAGAGGAAGATTGAATCCTTCATCCTTCGACACCTCAGAGAGGTTTTCAGTGTTGGATATGTCCTTTATTTTTATTGTTTTGGGATTAGAGAGTGCCACAATGTGGTTTTCACTCAAAGACCTTGAGATTATTCTTAATTTTTGCTTTTGTGACTGAAGGATTCAATTGTTTCCCCTTAATAAGCTTGTGTATCCAATATGATGTCAAACCCAACTTTATGATCTCCATTTGGCATCGTATCCCGTAATCCCATGAATTTCGAGAGCGCCTCATCATTTTTTAATGTGTCTAGAATTGGTGGTCCTCATTGGTTGTAATCGATGAGTTGGGGATAAACTAAGTTTATTTCATGGGTTTGATGGTTTGACTCAAAAGACAGGGTGCTGATCATGAATAGGGAGGAATCTTAAAAAAGCATAGGTAAGTCGATTATGGTATCCTCATCACTATCACTATAGACATCAGTTATGTCAAATGTAAAGTTGTTTATGACTCGACCTGTGGATAAGGGTAACTGAAGGGTGGCTACCGATAGCTGAGGGGGAGTTTTGATTGCTTTAACAAGGGGACTTTTGCCACGTATGGTTACACTTGGAGCGGTACACCCAAGGACAATATTTTTCATGCACTTTTCAACAATGATAGGTTCCAATAAGCCATTGTTGTTCTTTCCAAGACTTTCATTTCTGTTATAGCCCATGCCCGACATTAATTGAAGTCCTCTATTGGAATCATCAATAGGAAGGGCTGGTATAGGTCTTTAATATTAATAGATGAGACTGGATATGTCTCTCTCATCCACCACTTCTCATCCTAGATGCCCCCAAATCCTGAATCGAGAGGGATCTACTTTGAAAGTTTGAGCTGTTGTATTGGCAGGCTGTGGCTGTCCATGGGATCTGGGGGATTGAGGTAACTCCCCTACCACAAAGGCTCCTTTCTTCATTTTGTAATCCCCACACCCATTGTCTTGGATTATGACTTTGATTTCAGATATGTCAAGAATGGCAGGTGTCTTTGTCCCAGAAGTGGAGGCAATGTTGACTGGGTCTATATACGGAGTTGAAGGGCCTTCATCGCTCTTTGGAACTTGGGGAATTTTATAGTACTTTGCTTCTAAGTTTTTGCAATAGGCAGAGGGCTCAGGATCACCGTAGATTGTGACCTCTTGATTTTGGTATGAGAACTTGATGCATTGATGGAAGGTTGATGTGACTACTTGCATCCCATGGATCCATGGATGCCTTAGGAGGATGTTATAAGGCAAATCAAGGTCAAGGACCTGGCAGGTTGTTTCCATAGTGGCTGGCTCTACTTGAATAGGGTGTTGGATAATGCTCTGAGACACTCTTTCTTGATCATCATAAGCTCTAATCATGATGCCCTTGCCTTTTTCAATGGAATCCTTGGAGAATCCCATATTCTTTATGAGCTTGAGAGAACATATGTTTAAACCTGCACCCCCATCCACCAAGACCCTATTAACTTTGTTTTTAAGAACCAGGACTTCAAGGTGAAGTGCACGGTTGTGAGATGGTTGAGCAAGGAAGTCCTGATTAGAAAATGTAAGGAGATTTGGGGTGATAATGTTTCTGACCATAGCTTGGAATTGTTTCGTATCAAGATTGGTGGAGGCTGTGGATGAAGCCAATGCTTCCTCAAGGATTTCTCTATGGGTAGATGAGATCTTCAACAACTCCATGATGGAGATCTAAGCGGGGTTTTTTTTCAAGTAGTCCAAGACATTGTAGCCATTAGGAGTGGATTTTGGATTTGAGATGGATGCCCTAGGTGGCTATGGTGACCCCGCAATGGTGACTTTGTCGCCGTGCGTGGTGACTCCACAATCAACTTTGGCTCCCTTGATGCTAACAATAGTGACCAATTCGTCTAGGGATGAGACAACTGTTTCATACACATGGTTCACATTGCCATAATTTTGCTTCCCTTTGTTATTTCCTTGGTTATGGTCGGGCATTGGATTCATGTAGATCCTAATTTCCCATTGGTTGTTCCATGTTAATGATCTTATCATCAATAATGTCTTGGATTATATTTTTTAGCTTCATGCAATTGGCTGTCATGTGCCCCTTGATTTTATGATAATCACAAAGGTAATTTTCATTATACCAAGGTGGTTTCACCATGGGCTCTTGATAATTCTCAAAAGTGGGGATTTTAATGAGATTCTCATCTACTAATTTCTTCATGATGGATTCGACTGATTCCCCAAGAGCGGTAAAATTTCTCTTGGGGGGATATTTTTTCCGCGGAGGTGGTCCCCCTCATCTATCTAATATTTCATGCTATGAAATCCACTTCAATTTCCCACAAATAATTTAATTGAATGGATAAAGTGTTTTGTCAGCTTTTATATAAAGATAACAAATATTCAATTCACATGGTCTCCTTATTTGAAGGAATGTGAAGGTCACGAGACATGCTTTAGTAACAAAACAAAATTTGCTAGTCCTTGGGCATTTCATTAAAGTTGAGCGAATTTCTTGTTAGATTGTTGATTTGATTATTGGGTGGTGGTTGTGATACCACATTGGTCTGTGTGTTGTTGCATTGTTATTTTGCGATTGCTGATATGTTGGGGTGTTCTGTTTCAGAGCACTGATCACGACTTTGGCATCAACCACCCCGTCATTGGTGGTGTTTCTATTTTTCACCCACGTGCAATGTTTTTTATTATAGCTGGTAGAAGGATGGTTGTCCCGATGTTCTGGATATGTGGGTGTCCCCCCTTGTGCAATGAGGGCTCATTTGATGTTAAGCACCTTGGGGATCAATTGGTTGTAAGTGGTGATACACTGCATCTTTAGATGAAATGTCAAAGTTTTCTCAAGATTGGAAATGATCGTGAAAATTTGTTGCTCCTTCGGCATGGCCCACTTGCTCGAATTAGCCTGAATCGCCATCGTTGTAGGAAGAAAGCAAATGATTCCCCCTTTCCTTGTTCGAGTGCAGATAGTTCCTCTAGACTAACATTCATGCCAATGTTGAAAGCATAATTCTTTATGAATACGTCGACGATCTCTTGGAACATTTTGATGCCAATAGACAAGCAAGAGAACCACTCCATGGTAGCACTAGCCAAGCTTCGAGGAAATAGCCGCATTAGATACATGTCGTTATATGCGACCTCCATGCAATGTACTTGAAATTCCCTGATATGATCCTCAGGGTTTCCCAACCCACAATATTTGTCAAATTTAGGGATTTCAAATCCCTTTGGGAATGGTATCATTTGTAGACTCCTATCGAAGGGATAGGGGCACAAATTGCTTGGTGTCCTTGTTGTTTTCCCTGATTGGAGATCGAGCACTTGTTGTGAGAGCAACTTGATGTGTGTTGTCACATCATCCTGTAGATCAGGGGGTGGAGTGAATATGTTCTGGAGTGGCTGAGGTGTTGGAGTGTTGTTGGGAATTTGTTGCAAGCTCTGTTACACGATTAAGGCTCGCTGATATGCCTGTTGTTGTGCCAACAAAGCTTGTTGTTGGGCTTGCTATTGAGCTGCTTATTGTTGTGCTTGATATTGTTGCAAGGATTGTTGGTATGCTTGCTATTGAGGTGCTTGCAGCTGTGCTTGGTATTGAGCTTGCACTTGCGCTTGCTGAGCTTCAGCCTATGCTTGTTGGGCTACCTGTGCAGCTTGTGCGGCTTGAGTTG
>CM021101.1:768266504-768291542 GCA_007115665.2 Sequoiadendron giganteum
CTTAAGATATTGGATGTTATCAAGAGGTAGACTTGTTCACAAGGATTGATAATTTGATCAAATATGTGGAGAAGGATTCATCTACACATCTAACCAAACAAGATGATTTTGGATTTTCCAAAAGCCTATCATGAGTGATGTTTTCAAGATTTCCAAGAGTTGTTGGTGGGATGAAATTTGATTTTGATGTTTGAAGGATGGGTGAGAATGATGACTTTGATCCTAGATTAGACCTAGATAAAAATCCTTTCTGGAAGACCTCGGTGTTGAAGAACATGCTTGGTACTTCCTATGTAATAAATGCAAACCTTTGAAAGAGACTTGGATTTTGTTGACAATAAAATTCATACAAGTTAGGATTGTTCCTTGAAGCTTTCTTGTAAAAATTGTAAACCAATCTTTCTCTAACTTCGTGAAGCCGTGAAAGACGTTCTTCACAAGCTTTTGGACTAAGACTTTTGAACTTTGATTTTTGAATTTTGATCTTTCGGGAAATCATTTGGAAGAGCACATTTGTGGGGATCAATTGTTTCTTAGCTTTTCTTAATGTTTATTTTTACCAAAAAAATTTCTTGATTAGGTTTCCAAACTTGATGTCTAATATCCTAACTTCTTCTCATCTCACAAAATCCATTATGTGAGAATGAAAGAAATTAAGGCAAAAGTTCCCTAATGTTGACTTTGGTGAGAACAAATTATAATTAAACCCAAATACTTAGAAGCCTCTAAGGATGGGATCCCTGGGGCAAGCAGGAGCACTTGGATTTGTCAAAGGTATCTGTTTCCGCCAAAGGGTTTGAAATTTTGAAGACTTCGCGAATGTTTGTTTTTCCAATGTTTAGGATTCAAGCAAAGTGTTTTGATCTCAAATAATGTACACAACCCTATGGATGAAATGAGACAATATTTATTGAGTTCCCACTTGGATAAATCTAGCTATGCCTACTCTTAGCAGATGATTAGATGCTTGACCACACAGGCTCCCCCTTACAATGCATTCACTTCTCGATTTACCCAAGCATTAGTACCCATGAAATTCCCATGGCATACTTCTCATCTCTACAAAGATCCATAAAAATGTGGGATGTCTTTAGAACAATCGTTCTTGCATCAACAAATAGATAAAGATTTTGGCTTTTCTAAACAAGGGATTTTAATGCGGGCATTCCATTCATGGAGGACCATCCATTCGAAAAGAGACCATTGTTTCCCTTCTTGTTGAAATGATCCTCGTGATACTTGAACTTTGCTCAAGTACCCACACTTATATACCTGCTAGAAGTCGCTTGGCTTTAGCGTGTTACCGGTTGGGTTGTTCCCTGAGGTGATTACTTTTTCCCACCAGACATACCCTTTATGGATAAACAAAAGTGAGCAAGTACATTTGTAGTTCGATCGATCTTTGTTGAGAAACAAAGAGAACACTCGTGATGTACTCCACTCACACTCATAAGATTTGTTCAATTTTAGGCACCCAAATCAAAATGTGGAGGTAATCACTTACACAACTTAATATCGTGAAAATGACTTTTGATTCTAAAGATCGTTATAAAGTGTGAGAGAAGTGCATATGTATTTTTGATGATATTAACTTGTGAAAGGGATCGCAAAACCAATAGTACACATGTTCATTTTAACCACAAAGCAATGATATGAATTCTTTTTAAGCACCAATTTTGAAGTGTGAGATTTGTTTGTTCATATATTAAGCCCAAAACAAAATCTAGTATGTTTGCCTATGATTATTTTTAACCTTTTTGTTTTTGTTCTTTTTAAGCCCAAATGAAATTTAGTAACTCCTAAAAGCAAGAATATAAAAAGTCCTTAGAAGAGGGATTACAATTTCTCCCCAAAGTGTTTAAAAACACTTGATACAATGAGATAATGACAACATAGAGAATTCTTGGTCTTTGTTTCCTTCCTTCACTTTGATCAAGTCAACCTACAAAAAATGATTAATACTATAAAACAAAGACTAAAAACCAGTTAGAAGTCGAAAAAACCAAAATGAAAAAACATATGCTCAAAATAAACTGGAATCTTCCTTTTACCCAACTACAACGACGTAGTTTGGGAAGTTTAATGATGTAACATAGCGTCACTGATGACTTAGAGTGGCGCTCTGTAGAAAAATAGTGAGCGCGATTATGACACAATTTTAGCCAACAACATAGTTTGGAGTTTGGAAGTCAGCGTCGGAGTTAGAAATTTAAAATTTCTAGGCGAGAAGACTCCAACAACTCAATTTAGAGTTTAGAAGTGGCGCAACATAGCGCCGTTGGACTAATAGCCGTGCAATTTGGCATCGTTGAACTAATAACAATGCAGTTTTCCTGTAGATAAAAAAATTCAACAAAATAACACATAATTTTTAGAAAAACGTGATGAATTCCTCCAAATTGGCCCTCCTTCTAGTGCCAAAATGTGAATGGTGTTTCTATACCTGCATAAACACAAAGAACAAACACAAAATTAGATCATTATGCAAGCTAGAATCAACATTTCCCATGAAATTAGATTGAAACATTAAAATAGGAAATAAAATGAATAACACAATAAAAGCTAATTAAATCCTATCTAATGAGAAAAATTTTAATCCCATGGGGGAATTGGTGTCATTTTGATGTGGAAAATGGCCCTTTCCCAACTCCTTGAAGTGATTTGATGATCTTTGATGACGATTCTTGATTATTTGATGTAATTTGCCAAAACTTTGATAAAACTATGAAACTTGAATGAAAATGGATGAAGTTGCAAATGAAATTGAGTATAGTAAGCTTGCATGGATTGTGGATGATCAATTTAATAGGAGAATCCCTCTATTTATAGATTTGAAGAATGAAAGATTGAAGGATTTGGATGAATGTGAAACAAAATACCAACCAATGAGAGAAGACCACTTGTCCACATGTGATTGGAGGAGGAATGAACACATTTGGATGAATGTGCACATAAATATGGTTAGGTGGATTTTGAAAATGTTGAGATGAAAAGTTTAGAGGGAATAAGAAATGGAGTAAATTCCACTTGGCTCAAGGCAAAAGACATGTAAGAGGCCTTTAATGCCTTGTTGGAAGTACTCATCCCTTTTGGAGGGATTTTTGAATTGAATTTTTTTTCCACAAAAGATGTCGTTTTGAATGGAAATTGATGAATTTATAAATCAAATAAATTGATTTATTGTGCAAGTTGCAAAATCTAGAGGATTGGAGTGATTAGGATTAGGATTAATCATGATTTAAGTAGAAATTAGATGATTTGACAATTTTGACTTAGATTTTGGATTAAATAAATCAAAGTTGAGAGGAATAATGATTTTAGATTTAATTAAATAAAGATTGATTTATTTAATTAATGAGGCTGATGTTAGATTAAATCAAATAAAGATTAATTTATTTAATTTAAAGAGATGATTTTAGAGATTTAATTAAATAAAGTGAATTATTTAATTAAAAGAGAGACTGTAGGATTAATTAAACAAAATTGTTTATTTAATTAATAGAAGAGAATGACTTAATCAGATAAATTTGATTTATTTCGTTAAGAGAGGAAATATGATAAATTTAATCAAATAAATATTATTTAATTAAATTAATTAGTAAAGGGGATGATTTAGGAAGAAATGATGTTAGTAAGATCAGAATCAAGTGTGTAGGATCAAACTGTATATTTTCCGTGTCTACAATATGAATATGTAAATGAGCTTTGTTGCCACACCTAATGAGGAGGCAATAAACAATCTGATAAAATCTAATTTAGATTTACCTCAAATTGTAAATAACAAAGTCGATACAGATAATCCGATAAAATCTAATGTAGAAATATTGGAAAGATACAATTCCTAGGAGAATTTGAAAGAAAACATCTCACATCTTGCAACTAAAGCTCCTAGAAAAGGATAAGTTAATTCCTATAGGTAATGAAAATTTAGGTGTGTCAAAATACAAAAGGAAAAATAGAACTAAGGAATCTCCTAACCCATTCACCAAAAGGAAATAGATTAAAAATAGTCTTCTTAAATGCTATGATAGCTTTAGGAAATCAATAGATACATCACAATAATGTAAAATATGGGCCTACATGGAAAATCATGGAATGTTAGGGGACTAGAGTCCCTAGATAGAAAACACATTGTTTGAAGGTTTTTGAACCTAATAAAAAAAAGATGTTGTTTTCCTTCAAGAAGTAAAGCCACAAAATTTACTCTTGAAACTAATCTTAATTTGATTTGGAGGGACTCAGTCCAATTTGTAACAAAACATGAGAAAGGGAAAGGTGGTTATGTCATTCTAGTATCCAACTCTTGGGCTCAATATGTGAAAGATAGTGGCTCTTCACCTTGCCAAAGGGCTACATGGACAAGTATTAAAAAGGATGATTTGAAGTTTGGCCTATGCTCAATTTATGCCCCCAATGATTATAGGGATAGAATTGACCTGTGGAAATAGTTATTCAACCTCCCCAAAATCCCCTATATAATAGGAGGGGATTTCAACATGATTGAGCATCAAGATGATAAGAGTGGTGGTATAAAGCTAGATTGGAAGGGTAACAAACTTTACTTTTGGTCAAAATTGAAATCTAAGCTTAATATTTTTGACCCCTTAAGTGGGAACACAAAAGAGAATAAAGACATTTGGTACACTTTGTATAATTCTTAGAAAGGTGATGACAAAATTCATTGTAGACTTGATAGATCCTATGCAAACAAATATTTATTTAGATTTAGTAAGGATGAAAAAGGAAATACTGTCAAAATCTATCCTTATACATTATATGACCACCATCCTATCCTAGTGGAAATCTTGTTGAGCACTAGGAATAGTAATGAGAAAAAAAGGGAGAATATTCAAACTTAATACTAACCTCCTCAAGGATGAGGACTACAATGATGCAATGTTTACACTTAGAGAAATCAATAGATGGATGTTAAAGGATAAGTCAATGATTGAAAGATGGGAGACAAATGTAAATGGATAGAGAATTATCTATCAAATCATAGGGAAGAAAAGAGTTATGGATAATAGAAGAGAAGAACCTAATTTGAATAAGAAGCTTCTATTTGTTGGAGAAAATATCCCAAATGATCCCTCCAATTTGGTTCTAAATGAAGAACTAACTCTAATTAGGGACATTGAATGCAAAAGAAAAATAAGAGGGGGGTGTCAGTTGTACCTTAAAACTTCAAAACCCTCATAAACATTCAGATCCACATTCATCCTATTAACCCTTAATCTTTGTTAGAATGTTTTATCATGAAAAAATAACATAAACTAAATCAAACCAACACGATGCACAAATAAAAACCAAATTTATGTAGAAAACCCAAGATGGATAAAACCATGGTGAGGATTAACTCACAATATAAAATAATATCAACACCAAATACAATAGAGCTCACTATCAGAGGGCTCACTATTGGAGAGAAAGAAATGATCACTACCAAAATAGAAAAAAAGATAGAGAAGAGCGTTACAATGATAAATCCATCTCAAAGCAATAGAAAAATCCACCACAACATCACCAACACCTTCGCAGTCTCTCTGTAGAATTGTAGACACTTTCTGCTCACTACATTTAGTAATCTAAAAGATGAAATATCACACTGCACTTTACAAATTCACACTAACACTCTACAATTCACATCATTCTCATCTCTCTTCACATCCCTCAACAACTCAAATCATATTTATATCATCTTCAACCTTGAAACCATTCTCCAAGGTCGGCTATGCACCTCAATTGTGCAAATTCAAACTATGTTAGCACCAAAAAATTCCCACGGTGGAAAGGAGTGAAGGTGGACCACAACACACCTTAGCTAGGACCTAAATCCACTCATACATGCCACACCACGATTCCACAAATTTTGCAAGTAGTGTAAATGCCCAGATCAGTCGCTACTCGTGTAAACACCATTAAAATTTAAGTACACGCTTTCTTTGATCCAACAACAACTCACATACAACAAATATCACTTGAACACAATCTGGAATATTTCAAAAATACCCTGAAGTCCAACAAACTCCTTCGTAAAAACTTTCACCTGAAGAATCTACACACCCAGTACACTTAGATAACTTTGCTATACACTATAGCTTAAGAAATGGACTTTCGAAGAACCAAACCTCAAATAACTTCAAAAGAAGAAAGATACCAACACTATCAGCATGCCTTCAGATTTGCAAGACTTGAAACCAAACTACAGAGCAAAAACATTTCTTCTAGACACCTCTGCAATACACAATTCACACAACTTCCTCTACTCAACAATCCAATACACTAAATTCTGGATACAACACCTTTGAACACCTTTGATCAACATATCTGAAACACACAGGCGAATTTTCAACCTAGAAGAAATGCAAAGCAAAACCCGAACACTACTCTTCTACCCATAATACATTGTAACTTACTATTTCCTCTTTTTATCAATTTTTCTCGAAAGCACTTGGAAACCAAGCACTAGCAACACATCCTCATCATCTTCAGTACTTCCTCAAATATATAAATAGAATCTTATCAAAGAAACACTAGAGGTTGACACCAGTAGCTTACTAATGACAACATAATGCAACTAATCAAAGCATCATTAATGTAACAACATAGACAACACCAACAACTACACATACTCTTGCAACAATCTTCTGCTCATCAATGACAACACAATCTTGTTGACATCAATAACAACACCAATTGTTCATACTTGCAACAAGGGAATCATTGAGAATAGTAAAATCTAAGAAAATCAAGGGAATAAGGGTGAGATCCAAAATAAATTGGTTAAAAAAATGGAGACAAAGGTTCAATTTTTTTTAGGCTCTTAAAAAATTAAGGAAATAAAAGAAAATATTGAACAAATCTAGATTGATAACAAAAATATCAATGACCGTGAAGAAATCCAAAACTCATTTGTTAACTTCCCTAAGAACTTGTTTACTTCAGAAGGTAAAAATTCAGCCAACTACACTACAAGAAACTTGTGTAAGGAGCTCATCCCCAAAAAACTATCACAAGAACAAATTAGCAGTCTTGAGAAAGAAATAACTTTGGAAGAAATAAAAAGTGCTATCAATACACTACACAATGAAAGTCCCCAAGGGATAATGGGCTCCCTATGAAATTATACAAACATAATATAGAATGGATCAATGAGGACCTTCAACTCTACAAAGAATCTATTCAATTTGGGACTTTGGGGAATAATATCAATAGGTCTGTAATTAAGCTAATACCTAAAGAAGGGGATAAAATCCTCATAAAGAATTGGAGACCCATTATCCTTTTAAATGTTCCTTACAAAATCCTTGCCAAGATACTAGCCAATAGGTTAGTGGATATTCTCCTAGAGATCAATAGCAATACTCAGACTAGTTTTATAAAGGGCAGCTATATCTTGGAGAACCTGTTGACTAGTTGGGAAGCTATGAACTAGGCCAAACTATCCAATCAAAATGTAGCTATGTTTCTTCTTGACTTTGAGAATGCTTATGATAGAGTAGAATGGGACTTCCTGATTATGACTTTGGAAGCCTTGGGCTTCCCTGATAGGTTTTTCCATTTGGTTAGAACTCTTATGAGGATGCAGTTGCACAAATAGAAATAAATGGTTCCTTAACCAAAGAATTTAAGCTGGAAAGGTCTATAAAACAAGGTTGCCCCCTTGCCCCTACTCTATTTGTTATTTCCCCAGATGCATTATTCTATGTCCTAAGAGAAACCTCTACATCCCCTAAGGTTAATGACATTAATCTGCCTAACAAAGGAGATCTGCTAAATCTACAATTTGCTGATGACACAACACTATTCCTAGAACTGGATGAAAATAATATGGACTCCCTAACGATGAAACTTAAAATATTCTATGATGCCTCAGGGGCCAAGCTCTCAAATGAAAAGTCTATTATGTTGGGGTGGCAAGACCCTCCCCCAAAATGGTTTGCAAAATATGATTTCTATTGGGGTGGCCCAACTAAGCAAGTAAGATACCTTGGTATTCCTTTTGTTGTGAACCCATGCTTAAAAGACATGTGGATGTGGAAAACAATTTCTTTCCCTAGTTGGAAGAGTGCAAGTTTTCCAAAAAATTCTATCCTCTTGTAGCTTATACTATTCTTCTATATGGATTTTTGGTAGCTACCAAGTGAATGAAATACAAAAAAGAATCATACTTTTTGTGGTCTAATGGAAAAGGTAAGAAAAAACAACACTCTATAAAATGGGAATGGTGGTGCTTGAGCAAAAATAGAGGGGGCCCGAGCTTGAAATATTTGAAAATACATGGAGTGGCCCTTGCTGTCAAGTGGATCATTAAAGCCCTAAAAGGGGATGAGCCTTGGAAGGTGCCAATAAGGAACACTATCCAATTAGAAATCCCCAAATAGGCAAAGTCATGGAAGATGCTCTCTTTCAGTGACTTGGTAGCATGCACCTTTCCAATAGCTCCTACATGGTCTAGTGTCTTTAAAAGCATTTGGAAAGAATGGGAACGGGTCAATGAATTTGTTGCTAATAATAAAGTACTTGATGTAAATAATAGGATCATTGAGAATAGATCCATATGGTGAAACATTAAGCATAAGAGCAAGCCACTAACATTAATACAAGTTTGTTATGCCAAGAACAGGAAACCAAAGGCATTAAATGCTTCAAAGATATATTGTATGATGGTCAAATTAAATCTTGGGCCACTTTAAGCAACAAATTTAATCTCCCCCCTTCCAATTAGAGAACTTATTCAATGCTTAGAGAAGTGTGTACACTCATTCACTTGCCCAAAGAATGCAACCATGATATTGATTCTTTTTGTTAAAGATGATAGCTTCGGTCAGATATGAATGACGATTATAGTAAAGAATCATCGTCATTCATAAGTGATCAAAGATCATCTCTTCTATTTCAAATAAATCTAAGAAACATTCAGATCGAATTTATGAGCATACGATGTTACACGTGATTATATTCTGCATTTACTTGAAATCGGAATCCTCTTATGACATCCGCCATCATGTAGAAGGGTGTATACGTGTTAATGTATACATAACAAATGGTAATCCAAACTCTTAAACAAGTAGCACCCTAAAGGACACGTCCCATGAGTGAACGTGTCTCCACTCGTGGTGGAGACACGTCCTCTCATGAGGCACGCCTCTTAGGGGCAGACTTTTCCCTTATTTATGGTGGTTCCTCATTCGATATGCAAACATATAAATCTATTAATGTTCTGCAATCAGCACATTCGACATCAAGAGAAGAAATCCGAAAAATACCTTTGACAAAGAAATTCAGACCTGTTTCAATCTGTTCGATCCTTAATATGGTATTAGAGCAGGTCCAAGAAAAGATTTGATCAGGTATTGTTAAGCAGTCTATAGCTAAAAGAGATATGGTTTGAACAAGCTTGGTATGGTCTCTCGATCTCCTTGATCAACTAATGATGATCATCTATTCCTGGTTTGATTAATTATTGCGTACTGGTGAAGAGCGGCTCCTGGCTGTGATCTATCTTCTTGCAGCTCGTGTGACTCTCTGTGTTATTTCAAAGGGATGATCATTAAGATTATTGTACATGGAAAATTTGAGAGTCATCCTTAGAGGACATCCAACAGGGGACGATGTCTTATCACTTATTATCGGGCAATGATTTGGTTGAGCCTCTAGCTCTGGCCATGCTCAAGGTTTGGAGTTTTTTTCGGGTAGAAATTCATGTTGGGAGATTCACGAGAGATACATTTGTGGATTCACAATGTCGACGAAGAAGCATTTGTGTTAATTCACGGTTTGGAGAATCAACTCATGCACCCTGACGGAGAGTCCATATCACTGACGACTTTGGTAAAATTCTGGCGTAAGTCCTTGAGTGTTGCTTGGAAACGAATTCCGCCTTCAAATTTTGTGCGCTTGAGTAATCAAAATTTGCAATCTCCTAGAATCGTGTGCTGCTAATGGATGAATTATGCCCTTGTTAATGTCCGCGAATATTCTGGTTTCTGCGTCTTCCTTTATGTGCGCGCAGGTCCTAATGACCTCCCGAGATATGGCATCGGTCCTCCTTAGTAGAAGGTGGCCAGCCAGAGCCCAAGGGCTCAACCAAGTCACTACATTGGCTCTCACCTAGAGCGCAACAAACCTACAGAATCAATGGCTTGGAGTTGAGTGCGAAATGACGAATGATAAAGTGCAACACAAAATTGGTTTAGGAGAGGCTACGCACCCTAAACGCTGAGTCGAGCAACTATGCCCTCGATGGAAACCACGATCCACATTTCAGTCTTTGTGATTGGCATTGGGAAGTGGCATTGAATCATATAATTTTGTATCATGCTATTTTTCTTTTGTCATGGTGAAGCGATTCATCTCTGGGAGTCGGCATCGACATTGCCTAGCGAGACTGTAATGGGCAATAATTTGTCAAGCGTTCAAAGCATTATGGAATCTGTAATGTCACATATGAATTTGAAAGGAAAGAACAAGTTTCTGTTGGGACATGGAGACCCTTCACATTTTGATGTTTCAGAACGTTTGTTGGTGCAGAGGAGGCATTGGTAGATTCCATTAGAAGCGCTAAAAATAATGGTATTGATTTTGCAATCAAGTCTTAGGTCGTGAAGGTGCAAACATTCTTCTTCCAAGGCTAGGATTTCCATATTATGAAGCAATAATGGCATACCAAGGTATTGAAGTCAGGTATTATGATTTAGTTCCAGAAAGAGATTGGGAAATGGACTTGGCTCAAGATGAGGCAATAGCTGACAACAACACAATTGCAATGTGCTAACTCTTGGGAGCATTTCAAAGTGATGGATGGTTCCTGGGTGGCATGTTGGTCGGTTGGCTACTTGTGATCCTCCTGGCATTTTGAAGAAAACTAAGATCTAATAAAGTGATGATCTTATCTCTCGGTGCTGCTAGTAAGCGTGTTGCATCTGTTTCATAATCCGGTGGATTGTAGCTGAAAACGAAGTGCATCGTAAATTTGAACAGTCAAAGCCATGCTCAAATTTAACCTTACCAGGGGCTTGTGTACAAGTCGTGAAGGTCGTGGATTGATGAACAATGTATCATACATCCTTCAGAATATTTAAGAGATAAGTATTTTATAATGTTCATGAATTCTTGTGTAGTTATTAATTCATGCTATAACATTGTTTATATATGCTTCTAGCATTTCTCTTCGAGATAAGTAATATCTCTTTGTAATGCTCTTAGGATGGATCAAGAAGCATTAGGATGATGAGAGATCACATAGAAGAGCTTAAGGCATCTTGTGTGGAAGTCATGCTGGATGAAGAGATTAGAGTCACAACTTGCAATCATGGGTTTGAATTGATAGCTAAAGTCACCTCTCAAAAAGGAAGAACCTATTCAGTTGCTGAGATCAGAATTGCATCTGACAGTCATCTAGATTTGACATTGGTAGCTCCGCAAACCTATTATGAATAGAGTGATCTAGGAAAAGGTTGAAGAGACCAACCTGAATCCCTACAAAGGTGTGAGTTGGAAACCATTTCTCTAAAGCAATTATTACAAATGATCTTTGGACGAGGAGGTCAGGAGGTTGATGCAAGAAATTAAAGCTTTAGAGGGAGTCACATCTTCACTTGTTGTAATGCATAATTCTCTGAGATAGAGAGATATGAGGTGAAAGCTCTTGTTCATCTTTGAGACTGAGATGAGGCGTCATGTTGAGAGACTCCATGACGACAGGTCCCAGGATCTAACTTCAGAAGAGCCCCAAACACCCCCTGTGTGGTTTAAAGGGGGGGTGTTGGATATAAGCCACACCCGAACTAATGATGGGCTAGCCACAAGAGGCTAGTAGCTCAGTTGATAGAGCACTCTAGCAAAAAATGGAAAGTCCTAGTGAATGCTTTAAACTAGTTCAAGTGTGAGCCAAAGGAAATTCACTTAATGGCTGTGAAACATATTTTGAGATATCTTCAAGGCACTATTGGATATGGTCTTCTTTACAAGAATGATCAACTAGATCTACATAGGTACTCTAATTTAGATTGGGTTGGAAGTGTAACAGATCGGAAAAGCACATTAGGATGTTGCTTCAGTTTAGGATTAGCTATGATCTCTTGGATATGCAAAAAATAGTCTTTTGTAGCACAAAGCTCAACAGAAGCTGATTACATTGCAGCCTCTATGGGGGCAAGAGAAGCAGTTTGGCTTTGGAAAATTGCTCGAGGGACTCCTTGATCTAAGCACATTGAGATCCTACCATTATGAGACATGGTAGAAAGGAAGTGATTCAGTTGGAGTATATTAGTTCAAATGTTTAAACAACAGACATACTCAACAACTTCTCTCCGGAGTTAAGGTTGAACTCTTTAGGAAGAAAACTTGGTATGTAATTTGATATTATGTTTGAAATTCAAATTTGTTTATAAGTTGAACTAATATATAAAGATGTTTAATGTGTAAACTCTTTTGTCATGTGTGTGACTCCATGACCTTATGGGCCTACTACCCTGTGTACATTATTGAAAGGTGACGATCTTTTTTAATAATAAACACTTGTATTTGACATTGTAAAGTGACGAATCTACAATGATAAACTATCATGATAGATATCATGTGACTTGATATCTGTGGACATGTCATGATAGTATCTCTTGGACACTTTGATGGATATCATGGGACTTGATGTCATCTGAAGATCATTGTGATCCTTAAGAGATAATCATGGTGGATATTTATATATCCGTGGATATGCCATGAATTATGGTAGACATCATGTGACTTGATGTCAGTGCACATACCATAATGAAGATATGTTATGAAGAATGTCATGTGACTTGACACTTTCAGAAGCATACCATATCTTTTGATATCACGAGTTAGGTGATATCAATTTTTTACTTGATAAGAGTCATCTTCTCCAGTTGAAGAGGGAGTGTTGAATAAAGAAGATGTGTTATGAAGAATGTCATGTGACTTGACACTTTCAGAAGCATACCATATCTTTTGATATCACGAGTTAGGTGATATTACTTTTACTTGGTGGAAGTTTATCCTCCTTAGCTAAGAGGGAGTGTTATTAGAGTTTATCTACCCTAGATAAAAGGGAGTATTGAACAATGAAGATGTGTTATGGAGAATGCCATGTGACTTGACACTTTCAGAAGCATACCATATCTTCTGATATCACAAGTTAGGTGATATCACTTTTTGAAGTTATCCTCCCTAGTTAAAGAGGGAGTGTTGAATAATAGAGATATGTTTTGAAGAATGTCATGTGACTTGACAACACTGAGAAAGCATATCATATTTCCAATATCATGTGTGAAGGTGATATCTTGACTTATTTGATTTGAAATATCTTCCCTAGCTAAGAGGGAGTGTTAAAGATGATAGCTTCGGTCAGATACGAATGACGATTGATGTAAAGCATCATCGTCATTCATAAGTGATCAAAGATCATCTCTTCTATTTCAAATAAATCTAAGAAACATTCAGATCGAATTTATGAGCATACGATCTTACACGTGATTATATTTTGCATTTACTTGAAATCGGAATCCTCTTATGACATCCGCCATCATGTAGAAGGGTGTATACGTGTTAATGTAGACATAACAAATGGTAATCAAAACTGTTAAACAAGCCGCACCCTAAAGGACGCGTCCCATGAGTGGATGTGTCTCCACTCGTGGAGACACGTCCTCTCACGAGGCGCGCCTCTTAGGGGCAGACTTCTCCCTTATTTATGGTGGTTCCTCATTCGATATGCAAACATAGAAATCTATTAATGTTCTGCAATCAGCACATTCAACATCAAGAGAAGAAATCCAAAAAATACCTTTGACAAAGAAATTCAAACCTGTTTCAATCTGTTCGATCCTTAATACTTTTAAACAATTCAAATGGACTGATGACACAAAAATTCAAAACATAAATGCTAAAACTGTTTATAAATCTTTAAGTAGCAAAAACTTTATGTTTGATTATCTTAATGAGACTTAGAACCTTACATTATGATAAGGAATGGGCAGATGTATTTAAAAAAAATTGAACTAATATTGTTGAGCCAAAAGAGCATACTCCAAGTGGCTATTAATTCTTCAAAAATTGCCATATAAAATTAACCATACTGATGTTGATCTATGCAACTCTTGTAGATAGCCTGAAATTGTAACACACACATTTTTTGATTGCTTGTATGCAAAAGAGGTTTGGAACTTATTTTTCTTTGATCTTAAAGGATGGAAAGGTAATATCTAGACTAAAATCTTATTTGGAAATACATCAATAAGCTAAATAAAGAATACAATCTATTTTGGTTAATTCTCATTAACGAAATACTATGGAAAATTTGGATTAAGAGAAATGAGGAAAAGTTTTAGGGTACCAAGAGATCGCTTACTGAGTTTTATAAATTACTCATATTTCATAATGTTGCCTCGCAAGTCACGATTACAAAGGAGATATCCAAGCACAATACAGATCGAGTGAGCACAACTGAGATTAGATATGGCCATACCTGGGCATTCAACAAGAATGCAAGCATGCCACTACTCAAAGGTTGGAAGAGCTACTAAAAAATTATAATAAAGAAATAGTAGATGGAGGTAAAAAGAAAAAGGAAAACATGAAATTCCATATCAATGAAGGATTGTTCTTGCATAAAAAACACAGTTTAATAGAAATAATTTTGATTTACAACACTTATTGTAATACCTTGTTGACAACAAATTATAAAGTATTATGTAATACCAATTGTTATATAGTTTTTGCTGTAATTAACTATTGGCAACAATTGATACTAATATGATGCATAATATCATATGGATATGATTAATTTTGTAAGAAGTTGTTTGATCTATATCTAATATTATGTAGTTGCAAATTCTAATAATTTTTTAAAAATAGAGCTATTTTATTGAACTTTACCTATTGATATTCCCATTAAATTATTATTTTTTTTCCCTTCGAAAGGTTGATCCTCCTTTAACTAGTCATAAGTTTCCACAACAAGTGTGCAATCTTTAGAACTCAACAATTGAAAATAAAACGAGGTACAATCTTGATTATGTATCACATAATGTGACTTGAAGTGTCATACATTTTTGTACATGTTTATTTAAAATCATTTTTTTTAATTTAGAAAATGATCTTTAGAAGAAAAACAATTGTAGGTTTTTGCTTGTATCAAATGTTTGAAGTACATCATGTAATCTATCATCAAGTTAAAATAAAACTTCATGCAAACACATACTATACATTTAGAAATCTATTATTTAAAGAGATATTGAATATGCACATATGACCTAGACAAATGCCTTAAGAACCAATGTTCAACATTAATGAAAATTGATAATTTTACCTATTATTTCTATTGTCGAACAGTTTCTGGATTTTATTGTGTCAATAGTTTTTGCATCATCTATTATGGATTGTGGAAATATGTTATCATCTATTAATTCTAACTGTAGAATTATGTTGGACATATTTCCAAATGACTCCATTAAAAAACTAACAATAAAGCTTAAAATACAATTCTTTTATTTCCTTTTCCTTTTGTTTAAATTTGAACCTCTAATGCATAGCAAAAGCCATCCCTTACTAACTCACCATCATTCTTCCATTCAATTCACCTACTATAATATTAACTTAATATAATTAATAAGGTGGGAAAACTATGTATTTAATTTTCAATATGTTGGATTAGAAAACAAAAATATTTTTTAAAAGACTAATATTTTTTTTAAAATTAACTCAATTCATAAGAATGTTGAAATTGAGAGGATGGTCTTTAGTCAATAGAAAATGTTAATATTATAATTATAAGAAATATTTTGATTATAACACAATAATGGGTTCAAAAAGGATCTTAAATGCTCATCGAAGTGGTAGGAACAAGCACACTTTAGGTAGTATGATAGAGAGAGAAGGATGAATAAATCTTGAATGATTCAACTGGTTCAAAATGTGTTGTTCAAATAGAGCTCTTACAATTAGGTTGGATGGGTAAGGGCAAAACTATATTTTATTTTTAAATAAATATAAACATATGTAAAATGTTAGAGAACTTAGCCAATTGATAAAAAATGTGAGCAATATGATTAGCAAACTACTTGACAAAGAAAATTTTGATGACCTTTAGATCAAGGTGAGTCGAAACCTCAAACACATACATCTATTACGAATAAGGGAGATGACCCAGTAGTTGTGCACCCTAACTTCATGCTTTTCAAAATCCTACATGGAAACTTCCAATCACTCCCAATTTTTTACAATAGCTTACTTGGCAAGTCCCCTATTTATAACTTCCGTTTCAGGGCCACATCATCAAATATGATGCCACATCAACATGCTTTTTGTCAAGGTGTCCAAAAAGGCCCAAAAAAAAAGTGAGACCAATACTTGTGCATTCACAACATGGGTAGTTGAGCGCTGATGTGGCATCACATGATTGGTTGCGTTTTAGATCAAATGAGTACATTTTGTTTAATTATGAGTAGTCAAGTCACAACTATTGAGCATTATATAACCAACTACTATCACAACTATTGGGTATTATATAAACAACTACTATCACAACTATTGAAACATGCTCAACTATTGGGTCCTCTCCCCTAAGTATCCATTCTATACAGTAGGATATTGCAATTATCTTCAGTTTGATTGATTCACAAACCAAAACGATACATTAGTAACATTAGTAACTTATTTATGGTAGGAAGTGATGAAAATAAGTTCACTGAGTCAAATGTATAAACATTTCAAACTATTTTTTCATGCTATCTATTTTATTCATCTTGATGATAGATCATGAAATGTGATTTAAAACATTTCAGTCTATTTTATTCATCTTAATAATTGATCACAGAATGTGATCTAAAATATTTCGTGCTAATATATTGAAAGCCTCAAATGTGCTTTAAAACTAGCATGTGATACACGAAGTATTTAGAAGTGAAAAACTCTACTAAAAAATCGATCGTCCTTGATAATAGAATTCAATAGATCATAAATATTTCGAGCTATGAAAGACCTCACATGCTTTAAAACTAGCATGTGATACAGAGTATTTAGAATGAAAGGCTCTGCTGAAAAATCGGCCGTCCTTGATCATAGAATTCATTTATACCTACCACAGTTGCTATTGTGTCAATATGCGGAATTAATGGGTCACCCCACTTCTGAAAAACTATATTGGACGGTTTTCTTGTGATTTTACTTATAATGGATAACAGTACAGATCTTGTAATATGACAGTTGTATTTGAAAGCGCGTATCAAATTCTTGCGCGTATATTGCAGTTAAAATCGCTAAACACGGCTATTCAATCATAAATCAACTAATTTAAGCTCTGATCTAATTTGTTTCCCACTTATAATTTCTGCTTTTCTATTGAGCTTTTGACTTTTAAAGATTCCATTGGACGGTAGTCTGTTTTTGGAAAAGGGTCATGCCAATGAGTATTTTTTTTCTGCTGAAACATGTTTTTAATTGGAATTTTACACATTTCAAATTAAATTATATGCCTTACAAATGATATTTAATTTCTAAATTGTCGTGCAATAATTTCTTTGATGATGAGCATTAGATGGAAACATCATGATCCACCGACAAATTCTACTGTAGATATTTGGTTGGTTGTGGACAGAAGTCAAGGTCTGGAATCATCGAATCCTCTTTTAAAATTTCAATAAATCAAGAATGTCAGAACTCCAAATAAAGGTCTCAGGTGATTGGAGATTAAGGGCAGAAGAATTGTTGAAGTCAGCAAAAGAGCAATAAACAATATTTATATGCGAAATCAAGTGAGCTTGTACAACCATGGCATTTTGCCAATTTATACAGTTACACATATTGGCCTTATTATTATTACCTGTAGAAACTTGGCTATGGCAGACATATTATGGGGGAAGATATACTTGATATGGCATTTCCTTTAATCAAGTATAAAAATACAAGGTTTGCAATAAACATTAAACTTGGAGATCCAGCAGTTGGCAGGAATCTCCTAAAATCATGAAAAATACTAGGTACCTCTATTGCCGATATGTAAACCACAGGATCTTACCTGCCATCACCTCGTGGGATCCTGCCAGGAACACCATAGTAGCTTAAATACCATTTGACAAACTTCTTCAGACCTGTTGGGAGATCTGTGGTGGGCTTATATCCGAGTTCCATGTTTGCAAGAGTGATATTGGCATGTGTATAAGGTACATCTCCATTACTGGGCATTCTGATTACATTCTTCCTAGCCTTTACCTTCAACAATCCTTCAAGGATCCTTACGAGATCTGGAACAGAGACTGGTGAAGTGTTCCCCAAATTGTATACCCTGAGTTGGGCAGGGCCAGTCTTCTTGCCCCCACTTCCTGTGCTCTTCTCTGCAGTGTCAAGAGCACCCACACAGCCCTTCACAATGTCATCAATATAGGTGAAGTCTCTTGCAACATCAGCTTGATTTGGGCCTTGAAAAACAGGAATTGTCTTTCCCTGGAGTATGTCCTTGGTGAAGAAGAAGTAGGCCATATCAGGTCTACCCCAAGGTCCATAAACGGTAAAAAACCTCAGACCTGTGATGGAGAGCCCATAGATATGATTATAAGTGTGAGCAATTTCTTCTCCTGCCTTCTTGGTGGCTGCATAGAGACTAGCAGGCTGATCTGTTCGATCCTGCTCGGAGAAGGGAGTGTCCTTATTCAATCCATATACCGAACTTGAGGATGCCCAAACAATAGCAGGCTGTGGGTTCATAGACTTGCAGACCTCAAACAAATTGACAAGTCCTGCAATGTTGCTATGCACATAGGAGATGGGATTTTCCATTGCATACCTTACTCCTGCCTGTGCAGCCAAGTGCATAACATGGGAAAAGGGCACCACATCAAACAGCTTCTTCAATAAATACCCATCATTGATATCTCCTTCCACGATGAAAATCCCATGATTTTCAAGCACCCTCTGGCGAGCCCTCTTTAAAGAAGGGTCATAATAATTGTTGAAATTATCAAGGCCCAGAATTCCGTCCCCTCTTTTCTTTAATGCCAGGGACACATGACTACCCACAAATCCAGCTGCACCAGTCACCAGAACCATAAACCCATGTTCCCTCTTGACGCTGCAGGAATGCCTGACTTGTTTCTCCCATTCAGGGCCACCCCAGGAGGAGGTCCCAAGTGCTCTCCTCCTCCTCTCGGTAGGGGAATTGGTGCTCATGAAAAATATGAACATCAAACCAATCAGAATACCTGCCCAGAAGAAGAGTTTTGAAGATGAGGAACCCCACCTGCTGTTGACTGCTCTACTAAAATAGCTTCCGTTTCTCTCCAGCTTCCCCTTCCCTGGAGTGGAAGGGAAGTTGCCATCCATGGAAGCAGCAGGCATTGCAGACAACTACAACACTCAAAACACTCCCCTCAATTTGGATGGAATGAGTAAACTTCGCCCAAATCTGGATCAGGAGGGTATCCTCTTCTCGAAAACTGATTGAAATGGGTAGTCCAATCCTTTAATATTGGATGAAATGGGTAGTTCACTTCTTTAAATTGGAATGGACTGGTACAACAACTAACTAAATTTGGGTAAAATGGGTATTTACCACTTTTATTTTGGATCAAATGGGTGCATCTAGGAATGCCCAATAAAGCAAATTAGGATACAGAAAGCTACGGCCAAATTGCTGTGAGATATCAATGCCCACTAGCACAAATTTCCAAATAGAAAGCTGCTAATATAACTGTGGGCTAAATGGACATTAGATGTGCATGATAAATAGCACAGAACGCAATACAGAAATCTGCTAATCAGATTGTGAGTACTTCAAGCAGCAAGACACCCTGCAACCAAACCACAGAATCCAGATTCGAGATCAATCAGAGTGTTCAAATCACCAATACCCAACAAATATACATAATTGGAGAGTTGCTAATCAACATAGCTTTGGATTTTTAAGCATTGCACTTTTCACATCATGTAGATTTCTCTTAAGAATTTGAGTTGTTTCTCTGGCAGAACTGGAGATGCAATAAGCACTGTAATTATGTACTTCGATTATAGAACTTTCTTTCGACTGAACATTAATGTGGATACTTAATATGGCATGGAAGATATCAGGAATGAATGCCCAATTGTACAATCACTACCCAACAAAACATAAAGATCAATGCATGCATATGCTTAATAAAACAGATTCTACAACCACAAAAAGCTACCAATCTCCCTGCTGCTAACCAACATAAACCTTATAAAACAAATCATAATACAGAAAGCTATTGATCTCAGTCTCTGCCAACTGGTTTCATGAATGCATTGCCTGACATAACAAATTCTGTTGCAGAATATCAATATAATGATCTCACAGAGAAGCCAACACATCAAACAGTAAATGATTACCTCTGTGAAGCTATCAAGCCTTAGGCCAATGCAGAAGCCAGAGTGGAAAGTGATGAAGGGCTTGTTAAGAGGCCAACATCAGTGTTGCTTCCTCCAAAAGATCCATCTGTTGCTACCCTTTTTATTCTTCTCCACATGGGTTCAGTTGAGGACAGTCAGTCAAGTAGCAGATACTTGGAAGTTGTACAAATTATAAAATCTTATACCTATGAGGTAATTACTGAGAGAATTACATGGAAGGGGATCTACAGTTCCAATCATTTGGGTGGGCCCCTGCTTATTAACAAATGTAAGCCTCATGAATTTCTGACAAACTGCTCACCCGGTCAAACTCTATAGTTGGCTTTCATGATTTGCCAGTTTGCCTGGAATTTGACGGTCTGTAGCCTGTTTTTAACTCTGTCGACTTTAAATTACAACATAATTTTCAATGCCCTAAATTTTGGTTGCTATTTTTAGATTTGACAGATGTATTATATATGAACTGAAGATTTCTTATAGTTAGAAAGTAATTTTTTTATTGGATTTAGTGGTAATTTTTCATGCTTTTTAATTGAACAATGCTGAAATTATAATGAATTAGAAAAACCAGTTAACCAGTTAATAAGGTGGTGAATTTATATTTATATTTTAATGTTTGTTCAAGGGGATGTCACATATATTTAAATGTTTGAATGTTGAATAGTTTGAAAAGGGAGATTCATTTGGATATTTCACAACTACTCATAGAGTGAGAATGAGTGGTAATAATGAGTCATTTTTAGATGTCAAGTTAGAAAATGATTTTTTGACAAGGGTTTTTAGTGAGTGATATTAATGAGTCTAGCAATAGTGAGTTGTTTTTAAATGTTAAGTTAGAAATTAATTTTGTCAAGGGTCGTTAATGAGTGATAATAATGAATATGGTAATAATGAGTCGTTAATGAGTGATAATAATGAATTTGATAATAATGAGTCGTTTTAGGATGTCAAGTTAGAAAATGATTTTGAGAAGGGTTTTTGATTTTCTCTTTGATTTGTTCATGTTTATTGTCTTTTAGTATTGATTTATATGATAGCGTGCTTCTCTTTACAAACAACATCTTGTTAATAATTTTGAATTTTTATGTGTTCAAGGTAATGTGTCTATTTGAAAATGTATAAATGTTGAATAGTTTGGAGAGGCGGATTTATAATTGGATATTTCATAGAGGATAAAGAGTGAGAACAATGAATTACTTTTAAATATTAAGTTAGAAATTGGTTTTAGCAAATCCTTTCAATTCTCTCTTCTATTCATTCATGTTTATTTTCTTCAAATATCCTTTTGACAAGGACTTTGAGTGAGTGATAATAATGAGTCTCAAAATAATGAGTCTACCATTAATGAGTCGTTTTTAAATGTTAAATAAGAAAATAATTTTGTCAAGGGTCATTAATGAGTGATAATAATGACCCTGATAATAATGAGTTGTTTTAAGATGTCAAGTTGGAAAACGATTTTGGCAAGGGCTTCTGATTTTCTCTTTGATTTGTTCATGTTTATTGTCTTTTAATATTGATTTATATGATAGCATGCTTCTCTCTACAAGCAACATCTTGTAATAATTTTGATTTTTTATGGGTTTAAGGTAATGTGTCTATTTTAAAATGTATAAATGTTTAATAGTTTGGAGAGACATATTTATAATTGGATATTCCATCGAGGATAGAGAGTGAGAACAATGAGTTACTTTTAAATATTAAGTTAGAAAATGGTTTTGGTAAATCCTTTTGATTCTCTCTTCTATTCATTCATGTTTATCGTCTTCAAATTTCAAATTTCATGACATTATACAACATTTAAACTACAAGATATCAAACCAAAAAGAAATTGAAATTGAAATTAAAATTAGGTACAACTCATCGTTTTATTTAAATTAGTTTAATATTTTTAATTTAAATTAATTTTTTTAAATTATAAAAAATTGAAATTCATTGGTAAAATAGTAATGGAATTTACAAGTAAAAAGATAAAGGAAATCAAAATTACGTATAACTCATATTTTTCTATTTAAATTAGTTTAATATTTTTAATTTAAATTTATTTGTTAAAATTATTATAAAAATCTAAAATTCATTGGTAAAATAGTAATGAAATTTATGGATAAAAGTACAAAGTTGTGTCATATTTTTGGCCAACTTATCAACACAAGTGAATTTATGTATTTCTAACTATAAATCATTTTTGGTCAAACATATGTAGCACCACTTTGAGGCCAGTTTATGTTTCAACATCTCCTACTCAAGTAAAAAATATTATTTTTAAATATTAAAATATCCTTTTGTAAATTCATAAGTGTAGTTTTTAAAAATAAATATATTAATAGTTTTTAATTATTATTTATATTTTATATTTTATTTTTACTAAAAGTAGGTTATCAACACCAAAATATTAGGTTGATTATTATGTCAAGAAAAATTCTAAAACTTAATAAAAAAAATGAAAAGAATATAATGCACTAGATAAAAAGATTCTATATCAAGATAGTATATATATTATTTTAGATAAATAATTAATATAAAACTTGATGTCAAATGAAAACAATTGTATTTTTTATTCATAAGGGTTAGATCATATTGATATATCAAAAAATTGCATTGCATATTGCCTTACAAAACCATTAGTTTGTATGAACTGCATGCCTATTTGCTATGCCCAACCAACACCCTATCCCTAACAATACAATACTTATAGATTATTATAGTCAAAATTCAAAATGGCCTTATTGGTCGATTCTATTCCATACCATACTCTTAATTACAAGCTAAAAAGAAACCCTACCCTAACTTAGACCTACCAGACCACCACAGATTGCAAACAAAGATATTTTAGAATAACAAAGCAAAATTACCCAACACTATCAACCCATTTTAGAGAAAACCACGCTCTTCTATGAGGGACCTAAATTCTGGAACCTAATTGAAGTCTTGAACTAGAGTGATATGCAACACCTTCTTTAAATAGTTGACCCCAACTGCAGCTTTTCACCTATGTTCCATGAGAACCATGCCCTTCAGATCCAGTATGAAAGGGTAATATTTTACCACCTCACCTGGGACATGAAGCAAAGCCAAATCTCTTAGATAGGGAACTCCAACCCCTAGAGTAACGACATACAAAGTTTCCCTTAAGCCCCCCAGTAAATTAGCTTTGAATACTTTTCTCACAATTGTCTCTACTTCAACCTTTGGCATCCTCATATTGAGTAACACCTAAGAATCAGGACATAATGTTTGTATCAACACAATATAACTTGCCCTCCTCCAGAAACCTTTTCCCCAAAATTATCTTCACTGTGGAAAGGGAAAGAAAATCATCAGTGATGAGGATGTGTTTAAGCCTTTGATTTGTAACCACCTCAAGGAATGCCATTTGTCTCATCTCGCTTTCCAACCTGATTGGTGTATCCATATTGTTGTAAATAATGGTCTCCACTGACATTAACACTATAAAATTTGAAAGTTTTTCCATAAATATCCTTGACGACTATTGTATTATTGTGCTAACTTTTGTAGATTTAAAGCCCATCCAATCCTACTTACCTTGCACACGTGATGAGGTGTTATCTTGTTATGTGTCCAGATGAGACTTATTACCTTATGAAATGACTAAACCATTTTAGATAATAATTAACTTATACATATTTGTGCAAGCCAAGTGGATTGCCAAATTGTTTGCATTATATTTCACCATGCTTGATCTTAGGAGACCCAATTTGTGATGTTCATACATGTGTGATGCGACTTTGCCAATCTTTGGGCTAATATTTTGCTTGCACCATACTGGGTTGGCATGGTAATACATAAGTTGAAAAAACTGACTATATGATAGTGCCAAAGTATAATAACTAAGTCTTATCGACCACCCACTACAATTGATGATGTGGCATTCGTGATGTGGCCTCCCACTCAGTGATAACTTTAAGAAACCCCCCTCAAAAAAAGATATAAAATCTTAGCGAATCTTTCATTTTTTTAGGAAAAAATATTAATTTATATTGCGAATATTTCCTTTCTTTTGAAAAAAAATAATTTTATTGGTGATTTTTTACATCACTAAAATTTTGTAGAAATTTTAGCGAATCTTGAAAAATAATAGGAAAATGCATTAATTATGATGGTGAATCCATCCAACCTAAAACTATTTCTTATGGAAAAGTAGGGGCCCGAGGGTGGAAATTACCGATGGGTTTAGGGTTAAACTATAATATTTACTTTCCACGATTGTTTTAAAATATAATATAATGACCCTCATTTTGTATTCTGCAAGGTAATACCCACAATCTTTAATTTTCATGGGGCTTGAAATTGCTTTTAGATCATTGATCTAATGACCCTCGTTGTACTCTACGAGGTCAAATGTACCCACAATCTATAATGCTCGTGAGACTCGGAATTGTGGGTCCCATGAGCATTATAGATCGTGGATACATTTTATCTAGTGGAATACAACACATGCCATTAGATTATATTATAAATTAATGGTGGAAACTAAAAATTAGAAATATGGTCCTAAAACAACTAATAATTATGATATACTATTGGCGAATTGATATAGATTTCTACTATAGTTTATCAAATTTAGGCGAATATGATCTAATCATGTATCAAATATTGTGGCGAATTTTTGAGTTGAATTTTTTAATAAAATAAATG
>CM021101.1:768291642-768414834 GCA_007115665.2 Sequoiadendron giganteum
AAGTAAGATACCTTGGTATTCCTTTTGTTGTGAACCCATGCTTAAAAGACATGTGGATGTGGAAAACAATTTCTTTCCCTAGTTGGAAGAGTGCAAGTTTTCCAAAAAATTCTATCCTCTTGTAGCTTATACTATTCTTCTATATGGATTTTTGGTAGCTACCAAGTGAATGAAATACAAAAAAGAATCATACTTTTTGTGGTCTAATGGAAAAGGTAAGAAAAAACAACACTCTATAAAATGGGAATGGTGGTGCTTGAGCAAAAATAGAGGGGGCCCGAGCTTGAAATATTTGAAAATACATGGAGTGGCCCTTGCTGTCAAGTGGATCATTAAAGCCCTAAAAGGGGATGAGCCTTGGAAGGTGCCAATAAGGAACACTATCCAATTAGAAATCCCCAAATAGGCAAAGTCATGGAAGATGCTCTCTTTCAGTGACTTGGTAGCATGCACCTTTCCAATAGCTCCTACATGGTCTAGTGTCTTTAAAAGCATTTGGAAAGAATGGGAACGGGTCAATGAATTTGTTGCTAATAATAAAGTACTTGATGTAAATAATAGGATCATTGAGAATAGATCCATATGGTGAAACATTAAGCATAAGAGCAAGCCACTAACATTAATACAAGTTTGTTATGCCAAGAACAGGAAACCAAAGGCATTAAATGCTTCAAAGATATATTGTATGATGGTCAAATTAAATCTTGGGCCACTTTAAGCAACAAATTTAATCTCCCCCCTTCCAATTAGAGAACTTATTCAATGCTTAGAGAAGTGTGTACACTCATTCACTTGCCCAAAGAATGCAACCATGATATTGATTCTTTTTGTTAAAGATGATAGCTTCGGTCAGATATGAATGACGATTATAGTAAAGAATCATCGTCATTCATAAGTGATCAAAGATCATCTCTTCTATTTCAAATAAATCTAAGAAACATTCAGATCGAATTTATGAGCATACGATGTTACACGTGATTATATTCTGCATTTACTTGAAATCGGAATCCTCTTATGACATCCGCCATCATGTAGAAGGGTGTATACGTGTTAATGTATACATAACAAATGGTAATCCAAACTCTTAAACAAGTAGCACCCTAAAGGACACGTCCCATGAGTGAACGTGTCTCCACTCGTGGTGGAGACACGTCCTCTCATGAGGCACGCCTCTTAGGGGCAGACTTTTCCCTTATTTATGGTGGTTCCTCATTCGATATGCAAACATATAAATCTATTAATGTTCTGCAATCAGCACATTCGACATCAAGAGAAGAAATCCGAAAAATACCTTTGACAAAGAAATTCAGACCTGTTTCAATCTGTTCGATCCTTAATATGGTATTAGAGCAGGTCCAAGAAAAGATTTGATCAGGTATTGTTAAGCAGTCTATAGCTAAAAGAGATATGGTTTGAACAAGCTTGGTATGGTCTCTCGATCTCCTTGATCAACTAATGATGATCATCTATTCCTGGTTTGATTAATTATTGCGTACTGGTGAAGAGCGGCTCCTGGCTGTGATCTATCTTCTTGCAGCTCGTGTGACTCTCTGTGTTATTTCAAAGGGATGATCATTAAGATTATTGTACATGGAAAATTTGAGAGTCATCCTTAGAGGACATCCAACAGGGGACGATGTCTTATCACTTATTATCGGGCAATGATTTGGTTGAGCCTCTAGCTCTGGCCATGCTCAAGGTTTGGAGTTTTTTTCGGGTAGAAATTCATGTTGGGAGATTCACGAGAGATACATTTGTGGATTCACAATGTCGACGAAGAAGCATTTGTGTTAATTCACGGTTTGGAGAATCAACTCATGCACCCTGACGGAGAGTCCATATCACTGACGACTTTGGTAAAATTCTGGCGTAAGTCCTTGAGTGTTGCTTGGAAACGAATTCCGCCTTCAAATTTTGTGCGCTTGAGTAATCAAAATTTGCAATCTCCTAGAATCGTGTGCTGCTAATGGATGAATTATGCCCTTGTTAATGTCCGCGAATATTCTGGTTTCTGCGTCTTCCTTTATGTGCGCGCAGGTCCTAATGACCTCCCGAGATATGGCATCGGTCCTCCTTAGTAGAAGGTGGCCAGCCAGAGCCCAAGGGCTCAACCAAGTCACTACATTGGCTCTCACCTAGAGCGCAACAAACCTACAGAATCAATGGCTTGGAGTTGAGTGCGAAATGACGAATGATAAAGTGCAACACAAAATTGGTTTAGGAGAGGCTACGCACCCTAAACGCTGAGTCGAGCAACTATGCCCTCGATGGAAACCACGATCCACATTTCAGTCTTTGTGATTGGCATTGGGAAGTGGCATTGAATCATATAATTTTGTATCATGCTATTTTTCTTTTGTCATGGTGAAGCGATTCATCTCTGGGAGTCGGCATCGACATTGCCTAGCGAGACTGTAATGGGCAATAATTTGTCAAGCGTTCAAAGCATTATGGAATCTGTAATGTCACATATGAATTTGAAAGGAAAGAACAAGTTTCTGTTGGGACATGGAGACCCTTCACATTTTGATGTTTCAGAACGTTTGTTGGTGCAGAGGAGGCATTGGTAGATTCCATTAGAAGCGCTAAAAATAATGGTATTGATTTTGCAATCAAGTCTTAGGTCGTGAAGGTGCAAACATTCTTCTTCCAAGGCTAGGATTTCCATATTATGAAGCAATAATGGCATACCAAGGTATTGAAGTCAGGTATTATGATTTAGTTCCAGAAAGAGATTGGGAAATGGACTTGGCTCAAGATGAGGCAATAGCTGACAACAACACAATTGCAATGTGCTAACTCTTGGGAGCATTTCAAAGTGATGGATGGTTCCTGGGTGGCATGTTGGTCGGTTGGCTACTTGTGATCCTCCTGGCATTTTGAAGAAAACTAAGATCTAATAAAGTGATGATCTTATCTCTCGGTGCTGCTAGTAAGCGTGTTGCATCTGTTTCATAATCCGGTGGATTGTAGCTGAAAACGAAGTGCATCGTAAATTTGAACAGTCAAAGCCATGCTCAAATTTAACCTTACCAGGGGCTTGTGTACAAGTCGTGAAGGTCGTGGATTGATGAACAATGTATCATACATCCTTCAGAATATTTAAGAGATAAGTATTTTATAATGTTCATGAATTCTTGTGTAGTTATTAATTCATGCTATAACATTGTTTATATATGCTTCTAGCATTTCTCTTCGAGATAAGTAATATCTCTTTGTAATGCTCTTAGGATGGATCAAGAAGCATTAGGATGATGAGAGATCACATAGAAGAGCTTAAGGCATCTTGTGTGGAAGTCATGCTGGATGAAGAGATTAGAGTCACAACTTGCAATCATGGGTTTGAATTGATAGCTAAAGTCACCTCTCAAAAAGGAAGAACCTATTCAGTTGCTGAGATCAGAATTGCATCTGACAGTCATCTAGATTTGACATTGGTAGCTCCGCAAACCTATTATGAATAGAGTGATCTAGGAAAAGGTTGAAGAGACCAACCTGAATCCCTACAAAGGTGTGAGTTGGAAACCATTTCTCTAAAGCAATTATTACAAATGATCTTTGGACGAGGAGGTCAGGAGGTTGATGCAAGAAATTAAAGCTTTAGAGGGAGTCACATCTTCACTTGTTGTAATGCATAATTCTCTGAGATAGAGAGATATGAGGTGAAAGCTCTTGTTCATCTTTGAGACTGAGATGAGGCGTCATGTTGAGAGACTCCATGACGACAGGTCCCAGGATCTAACTTCAGAAGAGCCCCAAACACCCCCTGTGTGGTTTAAAGGGGGGGTGTTGGATATAAGCCACACCCGAACTAATGATGGGCTAGCCACAAGAGGCTAGTAGCTCAGTTGATAGAGCACTCTAGCAAAAAATGGAAAGTCCTAGTGAATGCTTTAAACTAGTTCAAGTGTGAGCCAAAGGAAATTCACTTAATGGCTGTGAAACATATTTTGAGATATCTTCAAGGCACTATTGGATATGGTCTTCTTTACAAGAATGATCAACTAGATCTACATAGGTACTCTAATTTAGATTGGGTTGGAAGTGTAACAGATCGGAAAAGCACATTAGGATGTTGCTTCAGTTTAGGATTAGCTATGATCTCTTGGATATGCAAAAAATAGTCTTTTGTAGCACAAAGCTCAACAGAAGCTGATTACATTGCAGCCTCTATGGGGGCAAGAGAAGCAGTTTGGCTTTGGAAAATTGCTCGAGGGACTCCTTGATCTAAGCACATTGAGATCCTACCATTATGAGACATGGTAGAAAGGAAGTGATTCAGTTGGAGTATATTAGTTCAAATGTTTAAACAACAGACATACTCAACAACTTCTCTCCGGAGTTAAGGTTGAACTCTTTAGGAAGAAAACTTGGTATGTAATTTGATATTATGTTTGAAATTCAAATTTGTTTATAAGTTGAACTAATATATAAAGATGTTTAATGTGTAAACTCTTTTGTCATGTGTGTGACTCCATGACCTTATGGGCCTACTACCCTGTGTACATTATTGAAAGGTGACGATCTTTTTTAATAATAAACACTTGTATTTGACATTGTAAAGTGACGAATCTACAATGATAAACTATCATGATAGATATCATGTGACTTGATATCTGTGGACATGTCATGATAGTATCTCTTGGACACTTTGATGGATATCATGGGACTTGATGTCATCTAAAGATCATTGTGATCCTTAAGAGATAATCATGGTGGATATTTATATATCCGTGGATATGCCATGAATTATGGTAGACATCATGTGACTTGATGTCAGTGCACATACCATAATGAAGATATGTTATGAAGAATGTCATGTGACTTGACACTTTCAGAAGCATACCATATCTTTTGATATCACGAGTTAGGTGATATCAATTTTACTTGATAGAAGTTATCTTCTCCAGTTGAAGAGGGAGTGTTGAATAAAGAAGATGTGTTATGAAGAATGTCATGTGACTTGACACTTTCAGAAGCATACCATATCTTTTGATATCACGAGTTAGGTGATATTACTTTTACTTGGTGGAAGTTTATCCTCCTTAGCTAAGAGGGAGTGTTATTAGAGTTTATCTACCCTAGATAAAAGGGAGTATTGAACAATGAAGATGTGTTATGGAGAATGCCATGTGACTTGACACTTTCAGAAGCATACCATATCTTCTGATATCACAAGTTAGGTGATATCACTTTTTGAAGTTATCCTCCCTAGTTAAAGAGGGAGTGTTGAATAATAGAGATATGTTTTGAAGAATGTCATGTGACTTGACAACACTGAGAAAGCATATCATATTTCCAATATCATGTGTGAAGGTGATATCTTGACTTATTTGATTTGAAATATCTTCCCTAGCTAAGAGGGAGTGTTAAAGATGATAGCTTCGGTCAGATACGAATGACGATTGATGTAAAGCATCATCGTCATTCATAAGTGATCAAAGATCATCTCTTCTATTTCAAATAAATCTAAGAAACATTCAGATCGAATTTATGAGCATACGATCTTACACGTGATTATATTTTGCATTTACTTGAAATCGGAATCCTCTTATGACATCCGCCATCATGTAGAAGGGTGTATACGTGTTAATGTAGACATAACAAATGGTAATCAAAACTGTTAAACAAGCCGCACCCTAAAGGACGCGTCCCATGAGTGGATGTGTCTCCACTCGTGGAGACACGTCCTCTCACGAGGCGCGCCTCTTAGGGGCAGACTTCTCCCTTATTTATGGTGGTTCCTCATTCGATATGCAAACATAGAAATCTATTAATGTTCTGCAATCAGCACATTCAACATCAAGAGAAGAAATCCAAAAAATACCTTTGACAAAGAAATTCAAACCTGTTTCAATCTGTTCGATCCTTAATACTTTTAAACAATTCAAATGGACTGATGACACAAAAATTCAAAACATAAATGCTAAAACTGTTTATAAATCTTTAAGTAGCAAAAACTTTATGTTTGATTATCTTAATGAGACTTAGAACCTTACATTATGATAAGGAATGGGCAGATGTATTTAAAAAAAATTGAACTAATATTGTTGAGCCAAAAGAGCATACTCCAAGTGGCTATTAATTCTTCAAAAATTGCCATATAAAATTAACCATACTGATGTTGATCTATGCAACTCTTGTAGATAGCCTGAAATTGTAACACACACATTTTTTGATTGCTTGTATGCAAAAGAGGTTTGGAACTTATTTTTCTTTGATCTTAAAGGATGGAAAGGTAATATCTAGACTAAAATCTTATTTGGAAATACATCAATAAGCTAAATAAAGAATACAATCTATTTTGGTTAATTCTCATTAACGAAATACTATGGAAAATTTGGATTAAGAGAAATGAGGAAAAGTTTTAGGGTACCAAGAGATCGCTTACTGAGTTTTATAAATTACTCATATTTCATAATGTTGCCTCGCAAGTCACGATTACAAAGGAGATATCCAAGCACAATACAGATCGAGTGAGCACAACTGAGATTAGATATGGCCATACCTGGGCATTCAACAAGAATGCAAGCATGCCACTACTCAAAGGTTGGAAGAGCTACTAAAAAATTATAATAAAGAAATAGTAGATGGAGGTAAAAAGAAAAAGGAAAACATGAAATTCCATATCAATGAAGGATTGTTCTTGCATAAAAAACACAGTTTAATAGAAATAATTTTGATTTACAACACTTATTGTAATACCTTGTTGACAACAAATTATAAAGTATTATGTAATACCAATTGTTATATAGTTTTTGCTGTAATTAACTATTGGCAACAATTGATACTAATATGATGCATAATATCATATGGATATGATTAATTTTGTAAGAAGTTGTTTGATCTATATCTAATATTATGTAGTTGCAAATTCTAATAATTTTTTAAAAATAGAGCTATTTTATTGAACTTTACCTATTGATATTCCCATTAAATTATTATTTTTTTTCCCTTCGAAAGGTTGATCCTCCTTTAACTAGTCATAAGTTTCCACAACAAGTGTGCAATCTTTAGAACTCAACAATTGAAAATAAAACGAGGTACAATCTTGATTATGTATCACATAATGTGACTTGAAGTGTCATACATTTTTGTACATGTTTATTTAAAATCATTTTTTTTAATTTAGAAAATGATCTTTAGAAGAAAAACAATTGTAGGTTTTTGCTTGTATCAAATGTTTGAAGTACATCATGTAATCTATCATCAAGTTAAAATAAAACTTCATGCAAACACATACTATACATTTAGAAATCTATTATTTAAAGAGATATTGAATATGCACATATGACCTAGACAAATGCCTTAAGAACCAATGTTCAACATTAATGAAAATTGATAATTTTACCTATTATTTCTATTGTCGAACAGTTTCTGGATTTTATTGTGTCAATAGTTTTTGCATCATCTATTATGGATTGTGGAAATATGTTATCATCTATTAATTCTAACTGTAGAATTATGTTGGACATATTTCCAAATGACTCCATTAAAAAACTAACAATAAAGCTTAAAATACAATTCTTTTATTTCCTTTTCCTTTTGTTTAAATTTGAACCTCTAATGCATAGCAAAAGCCATCCCTTACTAACTCACCATCATTCTTCCATTCAATTCACCTACTATAATATTAACTTAATATAATTAATAAGGTGGGAAAACTATGTATTTAATTTTCAATATGTTGGATTAGAAAACAAAAATATTTTTTAAAAGACTAATATTTTTTTTAAAATTAACTCAATTCATAAGAATGTTGAAATTGAGAGGATGGTCTTTAGTCAATAGAAAATGTTAATATTATAATTATAAGAAATATTTTGATTATAACACAATAATGGGTTCAAAAAGGATCTTAAATGCTCATCGAAGTGGTAGGAACAAGCACACTTTAGGTAGTATGATAGAGAGAGAAGGATGAATAAATCTTGAATGATTCAACTGGTTCAAAATGTGTTGTTCAAATAGAGCTCTTACAATTAGGTTGGATGGGTAAGGGCAAAACTATATTTTATTTTTAAATAAATATAAACATATGTAAAATGTTAGAGAACTTAGCCAATTGATAAAAAATGTGAGCAATATGATTAGCAAACTACTTGACAAAGAAAATTTTGATGACCTTTAGATCAAGGTGAGTCGAAACCTCAAACACATACATCTATTACGAATAAGGGAGATGACCCAGTAGTTGTGCACCCTAACTTCATGCTTTTCAAAATCCTACATGGAAACTTCCAATCACTCCCAATTTTTTACAATAGCTTACTTGGCAAGTCCCCTATTTATAACTTCCGTTTCAGGGCCACATCATCAAATATGATGCCACATCAACATGCTTTTTGTCAAGGTGTCCAAAAAGGCCCAAAAAAAAAGTGAGACCAATACTTGTGCATTCACAACATGGGTAGTTGAGCGCTGATGTGGCATCACATGATTGGTTGCGTTTTAGATCAAATGAGTACATTTTGTTTAATTATGAGTAGTCAAGTCACAACTATTGAGCATTATATAACCAACTACTATCACAACTATTGGGTATTATATAAACAACTACTATCACAACTATTGAAACATGCTCAACTATTGGGTCCTCTCCCCTAAGTATCCATTCTATACAGTAGGATATTGCAATTATCTTCAGTTTGATTGATTCACAAACCAAAACGATACATTAGTAACATTAGTAACTTATTTATGGTAGGAAGTGATGAAAATAAGTTCACTGAGTCAAATGTATAAACATTTCAAACTATTTTTTCATGCTATCTATTTTATTCATCTTGATGATAGATCATGAAATGTGATTTAAAACATTTCAGTCTATTTTATTCATCTTAATAATTGATCACAGAATGTGATCTAAAATATTTCGTGCTAATATATTGAAAGCCTCAAATGTGCTTTAAAACTAGCATGTGATACACGAAGTATTTAGAAGTGAAAAACTCTACTAAAAAATCGATCGTCCTTGATAATAGAATTCAATAGATCATAAATATTTCGAGCTATGAAAGACCTCACATGCTTTAAAACTAGCATGTGATACAGAGTATTTAGAATGAAAGGCTCTGCTGAAAAATCGGCCGTCCTTGATCATAGAATTCATTTATACCTACCACAGTTGCTATTGTGTCAATATGCGGAATTAATGGGTCACCCCACTTCTGAAAAACTATATTGGACGGTTTTCTTGTGATTTTACTTATAATGGATAACAGTACAGATCTTGTAATATGACAGTTGTATTTGAAAGCGCGTATCAAATTCTTGCGCGTATATTGCAGTTAAAATCGCTAAACACGGCTATTCAATCATAAATCAACTAATTTAAGCTCTGATCTAATTTGTTTCCCACTTATAATTTCTGCTTTTCTATTGAGCTTTTGACTTTTAAAGATTCCATTGGACGGTAGTCTGTTTTTGGAAAAGGGTCATGCCAATGAGTATTTTTTTTCTGCTGAAACATGTTTTTAATTGGAATTTTACACATTTCAAATTAAATTATATGCCTTACAAATGATATTTAATTTCTAAATTGTCGTGCAATAATTTCTTTGATGATGAGCATTAGATGGAAACATCATGATCCACCGACAAATTCTACTGTAGATATTTGGTTGGTTGTGGACAGAAGTCAAGGTCTGGAATCATCGAATCCTCTTTTAAAATTTCAATAAATCAAGAATGTCAGAACTCCAAATAAAGGTCTCAGGTGATTGGAGATTAAGGGCAGAAGAATTGTTGAAGTCAGCAAAAGAGCAATAAACAATATTTATATGCGAAATCAAGTGAGCTTGTACAACCATGGCATTTTGCCAATTTATACAGTTACACATATTGGCCTTATTATTATTACCTGTAGAAACTTGGCTATGGCAGACATATTATGGGGGAAGATATACTTGATATGGCATTTCCTTTAATCAAGTATAAAAATACAAGGTTTGCAATAAACATTAAACTTGGAGATCCAGCAGTTGGCAGGAATCTCCTAAAATCATGAAAAATACTAGGTACCTCTATTGCCGATATGTAAACCACAGGATCTTACCTGCCATCACCTCGTGGGATCCTGCCAGGAACACCATAGTAGCTTAAATACCATTTGACAAACTTCTTCAGACCTGTTGGGAGATCTGTGGTGGGCTTATATCCGAGTTCCATGTTTGCAAGAGTGATATTGGCATGTGTATAAGGTACATCTCCATTACTGGGCATTCTGATTACATTCTTCCTAGCCTTTACCTTCAACAATCCTTCAAGGATCCTTACGAGATCTGGAACAGAGACTGGTGAAGTGTTCCCCAAATTGTATACCCTGAGTTGGGCAGGGCCAGTCTTCTTGCCCCCACTTCCTGTGCTCTTCTCTGCAGTGTCAAGAGCACCCACACAGCCCTTCACAATGTCATCAATATAGGTGAAGTCTCTTGCAACATCAGCTTGATTTGGGCCTTGAAAAACAGGAATTGTCTTTCCCTGGAGTATGTCCTTGGTGAAGAAGAAGTAGGCCATATCAGGTCTACCCCAAGGTCCATAAACGGTAAAAAACCTCAGACCTGTGATGGAGAGCCCATAGATATGATTATAAGTGTGAGCAATTTCTTCTCCTGCCTTCTTGGTGGCTGCATAGAGACTAGCAGGCTGATCTGTTCGATCCTGCTCGGAGAAGGGAGTGTCCTTATTCAATCCATATACCGAACTTGAGGATGCCCAAACAATAGCAGGCTGTGGGTTCATAGACTTGCAGACCTCAAACAAATTGACAAGTCCTGCAATGTTGCTATGCACATAGGAGATGGGATTTTCCATTGCATACCTTACTCCTGCCTGTGCAGCCAAGTGCATAACATGGGAAAAGGGCACCACATCAAACAGCTTCTTCAATAAATACCCATCATTGATATCTCCTTCCACGATGAAAATCCCATGATTTTCAAGCACCCTCTGGCGAGCCCTCTTTAAAGAAGGGTCATAATAATTGTTGAAATTATCAAGGCCCAGAATTCCGTCCCCTCTTTTCTTTAATGCCAGGGACACATGACTACCCACAAATCCAGCTGCACCAGTCACCAGAACCATAAACCCATGTTCCCTCTTGACGCTGCAGGAATGCCTGACTTGTTTCTCCCATTCAGGGCCACCCCAGGAGGAGGTCCCAAGTGCTCTCCTCCTCCTCTCGGTAGGGGAATTGGTGCTCATGAAAAATATGAACATCAAACCAATCAGAATACCTGCCCAGAAGAAGAGTTTTGAAGATGAGGAACCCCACCTGCTGTTGACTGCTCTACTAAAATAGCTTCCGTTTCTCTCCAGCTTCCCCTTCCCTGGAGTGGAAGGGAAGTTGCCATCCATGGAAGCAGCAGGCATTGCAGACAACTACAACACTCAAAACACTCCCCTCAATTTGGATGGAATGAGTAAACTTCGCCCAAATCTGGATCAGGAGGGTATCCTCTTCTCGAAAACTGATTGAAATGGGTAGTCCAATCCTTTAATATTGGATGAAATGGGTAGTTCACTTCTTTAAATTGGAATGGACTGGTACAACAACTAACTAAATTTGGGTAAAATGGGTATTTACCACTTTTATTTTGGATCAAATGGGTGCATCTAGGAATGCCCAATAAAGCAAATTAGGATACAGAAAGCTACGGCCAAATTGCTGTGAGATATCAATGCCCACTAGCACAAATTTCCAAATAGAAAGCTGCTAATATAACTGTGGGCTAAATGGACATTAGATGTGCATGATAAATAGCACAGAACGCAATACAGAAATCTGCTAATCAGATTGTGAGTACTTCAAGCAGCAAGACACCCTGCAACCAAACCACAGAATCCAGATTCGAGATCAATCAGAGTGTTCAAATCACCAATACCCAACAAATATACATAATTGGAGAGTTGCTAATCAACATAGCTTTGGATTTTTAAGCATTGCACTTTTCACATCATGTAGATTTCTCTTAAGAATTTGAGTTGTTTCTCTGGCAGAACTGGAGATGCAATAAGCACTGTAATTATGTACTTCGATTATAGAACTTTCTTTCGACTGAACATTAATGTGGATACTTAATATGGCATGGAAGATATCAGGAATGAATGCCCAATTGTACAATCACTACCCAACAAAACATAAAGATCAATGCATGCATATGCTTAATAAAACAGATTCTACAACCACAAAAAGCTACCAATCTCCCTGCTGCTAACCAACATAAACCTTATAAAACAAATCATAATACAGAAAGCTATTGATCTCAGTCTCTGCCAACTGGTTTCATGAATGCATTGCCTGACATAACAAATTCTGTTGCAGAATATCAATATAATGATCTCACAGAGAAGCCAACACATCAAACAGTAAATGATTACCTCTGTGAAGCTATCAAGCCTTAGGCCAATGCAGAAGCCAGAGTGGAAAGTGATGAAGGGCTTGTTAAGAGGCCAACATCAGTGTTGCTTCCTCCAAAAGATCCATCTGTTGCTACCCTTTTTATTCTTCTCCACATGGGTTCAGTTGAGGACAGTCAGTCAAGTAGCAGATACTTGGAAGTTGTACAAATTATAAAATCTTATACCTATGAGGTAATTACTGAGAGAATTACATGGAAGGGGATCTACAGTTCCAATCATTTGGGTGGGCCCCTGCTTATTAACAAATGTAAGCCTCATGAATTTCTGACAAACTGCTCACCCGGTCAAACTCTATAGTTGGCTTTCATGATTTGCCAGTTTGCCTGGAATTTGACGGTCTGTAGCCTGTTTTTAACTCTGTCGACTTTAAATTACAACATAATTTTCAATGCCCTAAATTTTGGTTGCTATTTTTAGATTTGACAGATGTATTATATATGAACTGAAGATTTCTTATAGTTAGAAAGTAATTTTTTTATTGGATTTAGTGGTAATTTTTCATGCTTTTTAATTGAACAATGCTGAAATTATAATGAATTAGAAAAACCAGTTAACCAGTTAATAAGGTGGTGAATTTATATTTATATTTTAATGTTTGTTCAAGGGGATGTCACATATATTTAAATGTTTGAATGTTGAATAGTTTGAAAAGGGAGATTCATTTGGATATTTCACAACTACTCATAGAGTGAGAATGAGTGGTAATAATGAGTCATTTTTAGATGTCAAGTTAGAAAATGATTTTTTGACAAGGGTTTTTAGTGAGTGATATTAATGAGTCTAGCAATAGTGAGTTGTTTTTAAATGTTAAGTTAGAAATTAATTTTGTCAAGGGTCGTTAATGAGTGATAATAATGAATATGGTAATAATGAGTCGTTAATGAGTGATAATAATGAATTTGATAATAATGAGTCGTTTTAGGATGTCAAGTTAGAAAATGATTTTGAGAAGGGTTTTTGATTTTCTCTTTGATTTGTTCATGTTTATTGTCTTTTAGTATTGATTTATATGATAGCGTGCTTCTCTTTACAAACAACATCTTGTTAATAATTTTGAATTTTTATGTGTTCAAGGTAATGTGTCTATTTGAAAATGTATAAATGTTGAATAGTTTGGAGAGGCGGATTTATAATTGGATATTTCATAGAGGATAAAGAGTGAGAACAATGAATTACTTTTAAATATTAAGTTAGAAATTGGTTTTAGCAAATCCTTTCAATTCTCTCTTCTATTCATTCATGTTTATTTTCTTCAAATATCCTTTTGACAAGGACTTTGAGTGAGTGATAATAATGAGTCTCAAAATAATGAGTCTACCATTAATGAGTCGTTTTTAAATGTTAAATAAGAAAATAATTTTGTCAAGGGTCATTAATGAGTGATAATAATGACCCTGATAATAATGAGTTGTTTTAAGATGTCAAGTTGGAAAACGATTTTGGCAAGGGCTTCTGATTTTCTCTTTGATTTGTTCATGTTTATTGTCTTTTAATATTGATTTATATGATAGCATGCTTCTCTCTACAAGCAACATCTTGTAATAATTTTGATTTTTTATGGGTTTAAGGTAATGTGTCTATTTTAAAATGTATAAATGTTTAATAGTTTGGAGAGACATATTTATAATTGGATATTCCATCGAGGATAGAGAGTGAGAACAATGAGTTACTTTTAAATATTAAGTTAGAAAATGGTTTTGGTAAATCCTTTTGATTCTCTCTTCTATTCATTCATGTTTATCGTCTTCAAATTTCAAATTTCATGACATTATACAACATTTAAACTACAAGATATCAAACCAAAAAGAAATTGAAATTGAAATTAAAATTAGGTACAACTCATCGTTTTATTTAAATTAGTTTAATATTTTTAATTTAAATTAATTTTTTTAAATTATAAAAAATTGAAATTCATTGGTAAAATAGTAATGGAATTTACAAGTAAAAAGATAAAGGAAATCAAAATTACGTATAACTCATATTTTTCTATTTAAATTAGTTTAATATTTTTAATTTAAATTTATTTGTTAAAATTATTATAAAAATCTAAAATTCATTGGTAAAATAGTAATGAAATTTATGGATAAAAGTACAAAGTTGTGTCATATTTTTGGCCAACTTATCAACACAAGTGAATTTATGTATTTCTAACTATAAATCATTTTTGGTCAAACATATGTAGCACCACTTTGAGGCCAGTTTATGTTTCAACATCTCCTACTCAAGTAAAAAATATTATTTTTAAATATTAAAATATCCTTTTGTAAATTCATAAGTGTAGTTTTTAAAAATAAATATATTAATAGTTTTTAATTATTATTTATATTTTATATTTTATTTTTACTAAAAGTAGGTTATCAACACCAAAATATTAGGTTGATTATTATGTCAAGAAAAATTCTAAAACTTAATAAAAAAAATGAAAAGAATATAATGCACTAGATAAAAAGATTCTATATCAAGATAGTATATATATTATTTTAGATAAATAATTAATATAAAACTTGATGTCAAATGAAAACAATTGTATTTTTTATTCATAAGGGTTAGATCATATTGATATATCAAAAAATTGCATTGCATATTGCCTTACAAAACCATTAGTTTGTATGAACTGCATGCCTATTTGCTATGCCCAACCAACACCCTATCCCTAACAATACAATACTTATAGATTATTATAGTCAAAATTCAAAATGGCCTTATTGGTCGATTCTATTCCATACCATACTCTTAATTACAAGCTAAAAAGAAACCCTACCCTAACTTAGACCTACCAGACCACCACAGATTGCAAACAAAGATATTTTAGAATAACAAAGCAAAATTACCCAACACTATCAACCCATTTTAGAGAAAACCACGCTCTTCTATGAGGGACCTAAATTCTGGAACCTAATTGAAGTCTTGAACTAGAGTGATATGCAACACCTTCTTTAAATAGTTGACCCCAACTGCAGCTTTTCACCTATGTTCCATGAGAACCATGCCCTTCAGATCCAGTATGAAAGGGTAATATTTTACCACCTCACCTGGGACATGAAGCAAAGCCAAATCTCTTAGATAGGGAACTCCAACCCCTAGAGTAACGACATACAAAGTTTCCCTTAAGCCCCCCAGTAAATTAGCTTTGAATACTTTTCTCACAATTGTCTCTACTTCAACCTTTGGCATCCTCATATTGAGTAACACCTAAGAATCAGGACATAATGTTTGTATCAACACAATATAACTTGCCCTCCTCCAGAAACCTTTTCCCCAAAATTATCTTCACTGTGGAAAGGGAAAGAAAATCATCAGTGATGAGGATGTGTTTAAGCCTTTGATTTGTAACCACCTCAAGGAATGCCATTTGTCTCATCTCGCTTTCCAACCTGATTGGTGTATCCATATTGTTGTAAATAATGGTCTCCACTGACATTAACACTATAAAATTTGAAAGTTTTTCCATAAATATCCTTGACGACTATTGTATTATTGTGCTAACTTTTGTAGATTTAAAGCCCATCCAATCCTACTTACCTTGCACACGTGATGAGGTGTTATCTTGTTATGTGTCCAGATGAGACTTATTACCTTATGAAATGACTAAACCATTTTAGATAATAATTAACTTATACATATTTGTGCAAGCCAAGTGGATTGCCAAATTGTTTGCATTATATTTCACCATGCTTGATCTTAGGAGACCCAATTTGTGATGTTCATACATGTGTGATGCGACTTTGCCAATCTTTGGGCTAATATTTTGCTTGCACCATACTGGGTTGGCATGGTAATACATAAGTTGAAAAAACTGACTATATGATAGTGCCAAAGTATAATAACTAAGTCTTATCGACCACCCACTACAATTGATGATGTGGCATTCGTGATGTGGCCTCCCACTCAGTGATAACTTTAAGAAACCCCCCTCAAAAAAAGATATAAAATCTTAGCGAATCTTTCATTTTTTTAGGAAAAAATATTAATTTATATTGCGAATATTTCCTTTCTTTTGAAAAAAAATAATTTTATTGGTGATTTTTTACATCACTAAAATTTTGTAGAAATTTTAGCGAATCTTGAAAAATAATAGGAAAATGCATTAATTATGATGGTGAATCCATCCAACCTAAAACTATTTCTTATGGAAAAGTAGGGGCCCGAGGGTGGAAATTACCGATGGGTTTAGGGTTAAACTATAATATTTACTTTCCACGATTGTTTTAAAATATAATATAATGACCCTCATTTTGTATTCTGCAAGGTAATACCCACAATCTTTAATTTTCATGGGGCTTGAAATTGCTTTTAGATCATTGATCTAATGACCCTCGTTGTACTCTACGAGGTCAAATGTACCCACAATCTATAATGCTCGTGAGACTCGGAATTGTGGGTCCCATGAGCATTATAGATCGTGGATACATTTTATCTAGTGGAATACAACACATGCCATTAGATTATATTATAAATTAATGGTGGAAACTAAAAATTAGAAATATGGTCCTAAAACAACTAATAATTATGATATACTATTGGCGAATTGATATAGATTTCTACTATAGTTTATCAAATTTAGGCGAATATGATCTAATCATGTATCAAATATTGTGGCGAATTTTTGAGTTGAATTTTTTAATAAAATAAATGATTTGGCAATTAAAATAAGACTATAATAAATTTTTGTACAAATGGGGCGATTCAAGTCATATTATAGCTCAAACTATTAGCTAATTTTGGATCCCCAAATTTAAACTATTAGCCAATTGATGAATATTAGCCACTAAAAAATTATTGCTCCCACTAAGATCCACGTGTTCCACTACTAACTTTGATCTATGTCACCTCGAACCCGCCACACCATGCTCCAAGTATCAAAAAACACCACTCCCGCCAAGCTTGATTTGAAAATTGTTTGCACCAATTACTTGCTCGAGCCGTTAAACTTTAGCCTGATAATACTTGTTTTCAACTCCCAATCATCATCTTAGATTTAACCAACCCTGATTTTAACTCACTAATCAACACTGGAGACATCATGTTCCATGTAACAATTCTTTTAATGAGAGGGCGTGCAACAATATTGCCATTACTAGCTTTCCACAAAGTGTGGAGTGGAAAGCACTTGTTGGTGCAGGAGCACCCACAGGTTGTCTAGGAACACTAGGAAACACTAGGCAATCTAATCTAGGTTTGCATTTTTGTTATGTTTCAAGGAAGGTCATGTTGACCATTGATGGAAAATGGTGCATTTTTGGAACTTTGCCACAATGTAACTAAAATACACGACCAAGGGAAGGTCTAACTATTTTTGGAAACCTATATATGGCGTGCCTCGACCTGAAAGAAAGGTTGGAAGCATTCGATTTTGTGTTAAATTTTTGAAATAAAAAAAAACAGTGATCTTTAGTGTGAATTTCCTAGTTTTACTTTGAATTAGTGTGTTAATGGATTGATTGTGGCATTGTGAACTGTGAAGGATGTAGTGTAATTTTCTTTTAAGCATTGTGTGCCATTAGATAGTTAATTAGTTCGGGTTCAAGTTCTGTTTGTAGATAGTTGTTTCTTGCATTTGCTGATCTGACAGTTTCTTTGTAGAAAATGGAGGTTTAGATCACATTCCCTCTGTACATAACGTACAGCCTCTTGGGAATTGTGACTAGACTCCATGATTGTACATATGGTAGGTGTAGGAGTCTTTAACAGTTCAGGAAACACCATGGAAGTCTTCTCCTAGGCAAGCCAGGAAGTGTCCGGCTAGGAAAGACAAGGAGTGCATGGCACTTGATTTGTAGGGGTGATCATTTCCTATCAAGTCACAGTGTGGAGAGGGCAACCAGATGCCTGGAAAAGAAATGGCATGAAGGAGGAAGCTTCATCAATCAATTTGGTGAGAGAAACTCATGACAGTCTATTGTGTGGTCAGGGAAAGGGCTCAAAAAGGCCAAATTTGTTTAATTGAGGGTCCAACCTGTGTACGGATAGTTGAGGGTTGAGACCACTGAAATCTTGGAGTGGTAGGCATGAGGACCAAGAACCCCAAAGAAATATTTTGTGTTCTTTGGAAGACTTTGGAGTACTAGCTTGTTTTCTCGGAGAAGGAGGCTAATTGGGGCTCCTAGGGCTAGTAGCCTTTTTAACCCTAAATGAGGGTTTGATGGAAGCGATGGGCAAATGATGTTAAGTGGACCCTCAAGAACCATAATGTGATGGTCTAAACTTGTTAGAAACATCTCCACACCCCTGCAGAGTTGAGATCTAGTATTGGGAGAAGGTTAGCCTTTAGGGTGGATTAAGGGCTAAGGAAAAAATTGCAAACAAGCACCAAGGTGGACTTGGTTGGAAGAGTATGTGATGGTAGTTGGGTTGGCAAGGAGTACCAGGGGAACCTAAGCTAGAAATAGGTCCCATAGGTTAAGGTGGTGAAGTGAGACACCATAGAGGTCTTCCAAGGTAAGACCTAGAGCAGGGATCAGTGATTGATCCCTCCAACCTCCCTATCACTTGTCCATCACCTTTTTCGATACTTATTTGGCTCCAATTCCTTTGATGCCCATGACCTCTACCCCACTCTTTGTATTGATAGCAGCCGCCAAAACATAATCCCTTCGATTTACCCAAACCAATACAATGTTGTTATAGATTTCCTAGTCGCTATTCCAAAATTTTGAAACCGACTTTCCACAAACAGACACCCACCCAACCACCCATGAAAACAATTGTATTTTAATATGTACATTTTAATATTTAATTTAATTTTTTTTTATCAAAATTGGAAATAAATAAATTTGTGCACTAAAGTTTCGAGTTATAACTACACAAAAAATTGGAAGGAAAAAAAAAATTACTCTATAAAGAGTAATGTCTCGTGTAACTTTACTTTTTAGCATTTTATCATCAACTAAATTATAGTGTCAATTTATAAAAAACTATATTCAAATATTTTTTTTAATTTTTTCAAAAAAATACAAACATAAAATATACTAAAAAATACACATTTTATTAGTTTACATAATTTCAAAATTCAAAACATATATGCCACTTTTTAGTGATTCAATTTTAAAAGTTGAATTAGTGTTGGTTGTTTCCTTTATAAAAGTGTGACACAACTTTGTACTTTTTATCCCTACATTCAAAACTAAAATTAAATGATCTTTATTCCCTGGATTTTAGACTTCATTTTTTTTTTTTAAGAATGAATGTTTTGAGTTTTAGCTTGAGTTGAGTTTACTAGCTTACGCTTTGTCTTGTTCGTATTTCTTAAATTGTATTGCTACATCTTTGGGCAATTTTGTTTGTGTTGAGCCAAATAAGTTTTTTCAACTCATCCTAAAAAATAAGTATATGTTAAGGTCAATCTTTCAAAAGACCTCAAGAATTCTATTAATATCTGGGTAAAAGCACAAAGTTGTGTCACACTTTAAAAGGGAAACGACCAATAATGATCCAAATTTTAAATTTGAATCACTAAAAAGTGGTATATATGTTTTGAATTTTGAAATGATGTAAACTAGTAAAATATGTATTTTTTAATATATTTTATGTTTGTATTTTTTTATAAAAATATATATTTTTAAACTAGTTTTTAATAAATTAACACTATAATTTAGTTGTTGATAAAATGGTGAAAAATTAAGTTGCATGAGACGTCGAACTTTTTATAGTAAATTTTATTTTTTGCTTTCATTTTTTTTGTGTTTATTTATAACTTGAAACTTTAGTGCATGGATATCTTTTTCCCAATTTTGATAAATATATATCTTTAAATAAATATTAAAATGTGTGTGAATAAAAAAATAGTTGTTTCCATCGGACATCAAATTTCATATTAAATATTCCTCTAAAATAAAACAAATTATACTATCTTGAAATAGATTCTTTTATCTAGTGGATATTTTTTTTCAATTTTTTTTTATAGGTTTTAGTATTTTCCTTGGCATGGTAATCAACCTAATATTTTGTGTTGATAACCTACTTTGAGTAAAAATAAAAAATAAAATATAAATAATAATTAAACTATTAAAATAAATATATTTTTGAAAACTATACTTATGGATCTACAAAAGAGTATTTTATATATTTAAAAAAAAAATTATTTACATTAGGAGTTATTGAAACTTCAAGTTTTTCAAATAGTTTTATTTTTCTGGTAAATTGGACTCAAAGTGGTGCTCCATATATCTTTAGCCAACAATTTTAGTTGAAAAAGTTGTGGAAGTATCTAACTTAGCTAGAATTAATCTTACTAGATCATATGTTTGACCAAAATTGATTTTTAGTTAAAAGTACTTAAATTCAGTTGTGTTGATGAGTTGACTAAAAGTGTGACTCAACTTTGTGCTTTTACCCATCCAAATTGGTCAAATGCTAGCTATAGGTGACAATCCTCTAACATAAAACCAAATATTGTTCCATAGTTATGTCAAGAGCCAAGCCTACTCCCAAACCTACTAACAAACTATTTGATTAGAAAAATGAGGAAGATTGGAGTACAATAAGAAATTATAGGAAACAAAAACCAATGGGATGAAAATTTCATCCATCGAGGGTGGGTTGTAACAAAAAAATATTGGTCCAATTGTTTCAAATCCTTTTGGCAAGGCGAAGGATATTATTGTTTCTCAATAATGTAGAGGACCCTCCAAAGATGCAAAAAAAACCTTCTAGTTAACCATAACACATCCTATTTCTAGTGTTTTATCCTCTCAAGCAAAGAATTTGTCCTCATTTCCCCTTCCACTTCTCTTTGGGTGAATCCAATGTCCTCCCATAGGCTAGCTTGTGACTTGGAGGATGATGAGTACGTTCCAAAAAAATGGATATTTTCCCTATCAACTCTCCAATTAAAAAGTTATAAACCAAGTATTAAAAGTGAGTTTTTACAAAATAGTTATGAAGCTCTTCAAGAGCTTGATAGAAATTATATGCATTTGGACAACCATATTCCATGATTTTTCTTTCATAGAGTCTTTGAGGTTTAGTAGACCTCAAAATAAATTATACTATGTTGGGTACTTGACAAAGATTTACAAATCTTGATATTCTTTGTTTGTAAAAGGGTGAAATTTTAGATTTTTTGTATTTTCTACAATCTACTATGTTATATGGCTAGCTAGTTAATCTTTGTGTACTAATCACAATGCAAGACGTGGAAAAGTTGTTAATTTTATTTCTTCAAAATGGTAGTTGCACTTAGTGGACCAAGGATGTGACCCCACTTGTAAGGCCTTATGGACCCTCTTTAATATCGATAATCACTCCTTTAGTGTTATTAATATTAATAATTTCAATAATATTGTTGAAAGATCTATTATTTCTAGCTAAAGTTGGATTGTTAAATCTAATTCAACCATAAATTGGGTTGTGTTTGGTTACTTTAATATGGTGGAAGTGGTATTAGATAAACATGAGAGTCCCTATGTGTTAAATAACTCTAGCAAGAGAGAGCTCAATATTACATGCACAATAAATTATGACTTTGTGATTCCAATATTAATCATTGCAATCAATCTCCTTAATTCATGTGGGATTTACCTTCACTCTAGATTTGAAAGGGTTCTTGTTATGTACCTAGGGATATTATTATAATGCATTTAGGTTGATGGAGATGCAAAATTTTAGCACACATCCCTTAGGTTACTTATATCGGGTCATGTGGACAACTTATGTAATTAATTATATTAGGCGATGAGTAGGCCTTCTTTGGTATTGCTCCTCCATTATGCTATTAGGAGGATATCTATATAAATGAGGTGATTATCATTGTAAGGATATGGATTGAGTATGATATTTTATTTGCGATCTCTTGGAGATATACTTGAAGTGGCTTCTTTCATAAAGATTTTTGTATAATGTTACCCTATCTCAAATGTTTATTATATATCTACATAGATATTAGGTAGTATGACATTTTGGCCCACCAACATCTCTTATGTGGTATGTGGTATATATTTTGCATTGTCTTATTATTATTATTATTATTATATTTGTGGATCTTATTAGTTATCAAATGACTTGACAAAGCCATGTTAGTTCAATCTTATTTTCTTTTTCTTGTTAAGCTTTTGCTAGAAATTGTCATTTTCTAATTATTTACCAATTAAATTTTATATTGAGTGGAGGTTTACCAATACCAAGGTGGAGATAAATAATTTTTATTAACACATAATTGCTAGCTCATTAGCTTACTCATGCTCACATTCAACATGTTTGGAATCTAAAGTCACATCCTCAATATCAAATTGGCTGGATAGAATATTATAAAAATGCTATCAAGTGTACCTCTCACTTATGCATTTATGGGTTTCAACAAGTGATTTTTCATTGTTACTCATTTGAGGCCACCACCTCAAACATTTTCATGCCACAATTGAGTTTAAAGAACACATATTTATTTTCTTACAACTACGTGGCCTAATGAGAAATTATTTATAGCTTTTTTGCAATTTTGTGTGGAAAATTTTTGTCAATAGAAGAAAATTTCTAATAACCATTCTAGTAGGGTTACTTAAATCAAAGCCCATCTTCACTAGCTCAAGATTAGGGATAAAGTTTCAAAAAAAATATTCTAATTCTTGAGAGCTTTTCATGCTAGCGCTTTTTCATTGTTATTAATATTTGGCCACCACCTCAAAGCTTTGTCATGTCACAATTGAGTTGAAGGAACAAATATTTATCCATTTTTATAACTACACAAATTACTGATAGATTTTGTATGGCTTTTTTACAATTGTATGCGGCCAAACTTCATTAATAGAAGAAAATTGCTAATAACCATTATGTTTAGGATGATTTAGTCGAAGCCTATCTTCATTAGGTCAATATTAGGGATAAAGTTTCAAAGAAATTTTTATAATCCTTGAGAGCTTGTCATGCTACACAATCTATTAAACACATAAAATAATGGTAAAAAATCTTATTAAATCTTCCTACCATTCTTTAAGCCTTAGTTTTCCATTATAAGCAAGCTTTCAAGCCTCAAGAGTCCTCTCTTAAGAAATATAATGCCATTTAACAATATAGTAATATGGTTTTGTATAGGCTATCTACTTTGCATCAAGCTTTATGTGACTAGCTTCTTGCTTCTAGGGAGATAGTAGTGAGCTATTTTTTACCATATCCAATGAAAAAACTCCATTTAATCTATTAGATTTCCTTGTGAATTCTAAAAATTATTATGGGATACAATTGAAAATGACATTATAAAGCTTATTTGGAAGCTTATTGTTCAAAATATTTAGTTAGCATTATCAATAAAGGAAATATCAATTTCATACCTTAATTTGGAGATTTGGAGGATAATTACAACTAGAGGTCAATCACTTTGCTTAGTGTATCCTATAAATTTATTGTGAAAGTTCTTGCTCTCCAACTAAATAATTTTCTTCCTCTCTTGTATAACCTAAGAAAAATAGATTTATAAAAAATGACACTTCTTGACAATATCATTGTTGTGTTGGAAGGAATGGAATGAGCCAAGCATTCTCAATTGCAAACCAATTTGACCAAAATTGATTTTTCAAAAGCCTTTGATTGTATTGAATGGTTGTTTATAATTGTCATGCTTCATGCATCACATTTTGGTCTCAACATCCTATATTTTGTTCCTTTTTTTGTTGATGCTTATGCTTGCATTTTAAAATGGGTGTGAACCCTCCTCTTTTGGGCTCTTTAGATACATATGACATGACTGTCCTCATACCCATGATCTAATGTGCTTGTTACTAAAGGATTCAAATATTTAATAGCTCATGTTATCTTGTAGAACCTTTTCAAAAGTATTTCTCTTCCCAATTCCTCCCAATAGTTTGTAAATGGCCATTTTTCTAATGATTAATTTCTCACTCTCACAAAAGATAAGGATAATGGAAAATAGATTGATCAATGCCTTAATAATTTTTGTTTAGATTTTTGGTTCCGTATTCAATGACAAATGTCGTAGATAATACTTCCTACCCTAGGATAATTGGCTTAATTATTTTGGTTAAAATAGATGCATTTCAATTTTCTTGGGATTCATTTTTTCTTCCAAGCTTCTTCCTCCTCCCTGTGGAAATCTATCATTGCCTATATTGAGAAGAAGTTGAATTATTATATCATCAAACCTCATTCTCTTGTAGGTAAATTATAGGTGTGCCCTAAATAGTTAGTAGCTACCCATTTATATTATTCCTCTTGTTAGGTACCATTGAAGGCGTTGTATTAAAAGGTTGTACAATTTATAAAGGGCTCCTTTAAGTAGGGGAAAAAAATTGAATGAAAAGATTATATGGGATTTTCATTGTTTCACTCATAATTTAGGGGATCTTGGAATTATTGATATTCATCATCAAGGTTTGGCTTTGTGTGCTAAGTCTATAATTGCAGCCCTTGAGGGAAATGAAGCCTAAACATTTTTACTTTACCAATATATTTTTTCTAGGGTTTTCTTGGGCCATAAATCTCGGAGAAGCCACAAATCCAAAACTTGATGATGTTTGTGTTTAGAAGCATAGGCTTGAGAAGCCACAAATACACAGATTCTATGGAATGGAATTGATTTTTTTATGTAGTATCTATCAATCAAAAGTTGGTTTGGTGGTCCCTTATGATCACTTGCTAGGATAGACCTCTAACATAATTTCCTTGGGTCCATGCCAAAATATTATTTCATAGGGTCATCAAGAATCTCCTAAACCTTTTTATAAATTCACCAAAATTTGGTTATATTGGCTTGAAGCTAGATTGAAATTTTGGCTCTCAAATCATGATTTTGAGTCCTTCTAGACTATTGTTTCAATTATGTTCCTATTGAAATACTTCACAAAATTGGGGTTAGATGTAGGAAAAACCAATGGAAAGAATGTAAATGTATATTGATACCCTATTTTGCAACTACAAACCTTGCAAAAAATATTGAAGTCCCTTTCTCTACTTTTTGCAATGGTTCAAAAAATAAATCATAAATAAGCTTTATAGTCCTTGGTTGGCTCATGCTAATGAAGATTTCACACTATTTGGACAACCACCCTTGAGACCAAACTTGCTCAATTTTCTTGGTGTATTCTCTACCAAGGTATTCCCATTGGATCTCATTTGATTCATTAGTAATTTTCAATCCTTGATACCTTTCTATAAACACCATGAAACTTTCAATCATCTTTTATGGTTTTGTATAAGAGCTCAATTTACTACTTGCAATTAGATTCATGATTTACTTTATACTTTTAGATAAAATTATTTCTCTTAGTATATGATTCTCTTGCAAGATTATCCCAAAATTATTTCTAAACTCACCTATATATGACATGATTTTAGAATGGACATCTTGTTCAAAATTTAAAAAGATAAAAATTCAACACTTTTTCCAACATAATATATTGATATTAGTTTATTTATGTATACTAAATCCATGATTTGCTCTCATTTTCTCATGCATATACATGTTTGGGCTCATAAAATTTCTCATGAAGTTGCTTACCTATAGTAGTTGATTGATTTTTAGTATAATTCATCAACCTCTCCCCTTCATAGGGGTAAATCCACTCCTTAAGGGCATTGGCATGAACATAACCACAATGCTCATAGACATTATTCCTATGGTTCTCAATAAAGAGCTTAGGATCACAATGCTCATGGTTAGTCTCAAAAAACTTTTCTACCTCTTATTACCTCTCAAACCCATGATAGGGGTTCCTTTGGTGGGGTAGAAAATTCCAAGTTTGCTACTTGGGATTAGTCATCTCTTTCTCCAAGGATGAACCTTAGCCATCAGATGGAGACAAGGATAATGAAGAAGGATCCATTATATAGGTTGGGAACCAATTCTTGATGATTAAGACCTTCCTAATGGATGGGACAAGATTGATGATTGTGATTCCCTACCAACATATATTGGCCATATAACTTATGCTACATAACAACTCAACCACTTATTGTTCTTGTTTTAATGCTTTCATTTAAATCTTTACATTGCTTAGACTTTAATTCTTCTAAAAGTAATATATAATTTACACATTCATTAAAAAAACTAAAATTAAGGTTTAATTTAATCCTTTGATTTATAAGTAGGAATCATATTAAATTCATAATTAAAAACTAATTTAAATTTATAAAATAGATTTATATTTAATATTAGGTTTTATCTGATCCTTGAACTTGGGGTAGGATGAAGGCTTTATTCCTCACATGTGTAAGCTTAGAGGTACCTTAGGAAAGTTAACCATGGATTTTCATTGAAAGTGACATTTACCTGGCTAATAAATAAGATTATCTTTAACCATATTTTTTAATATTATTTTCTATTTTAACTTGAAGGAATTGACACAAACTAGAAGGCAAATACTTCTTTTTAAATGTCTCACTCATCCTTATGAACTTGAAAACTTCACATTTTTTACAATTACAAATTTTTTTTCCTATGTAAGAATAGATTTATAAAATTACAAATATATTTAATTAGAATATTGAAGCTTTATTAAGGGGGACATCCCAATAGAAAAATCAAAATACAACTATATGAATGAAAAACTTGTGCAAAATCATGCAAGGGTCTAGAAAAAGAGAGAAAGGACAAACAACTAAAATAACAAAGGATACCAAACTAAGCTATAACATATAAGACCCTACTTATAACAAGCACATCATGCCTAGAGAACATACCATAAAACATTTTAACCCTCAAAACCAACCCTAGATATTAGAACCTTAGATGAATTTATAAATAATAGGTTGATACAACATATACAAAAAATCTACCAAGATAAACATTAGCTATGATTTAGAATCTCCTCATTTATAAATCTTGGCTCCTATTGAAATAGTATGCCAATGTTCACCTACTTTGTTATATACACCAACACCAGAGATTGAAACTATAAAAACTTTAGCTATAGAAGAAGACAATGCCTCCAACATAGATAACATGATACCATTAATAAGATTGACCCTTCTTACTAATCTAGAGAATATATCATTGGTGAAAGCTAGTGGATAATAGCCATTTGTAACCTCCCAAAGTCACTTATGGTGATAAATCTTGAAATAGGTCTATTACATGTCCTTGCTTAGAGTATTTCATAAAAACCTCTCCCTTCATATGCATTGGAGAGAAGATGCAAGGAAAATATTCTATCTAAGTTGTATTATCCAACCTAAATTCTCTATTCACTTTAAATAAGTAGAATTTAATGTAATGGAAAACTCCCCATTGCTAACAACCACTAGCTTGTGTGAAAATTTGTAAGAATGAAAGGCCTAGATCTCAAATGATGCCAATATCTACCACATCTTCCAAGTCAAGCATAAATTTTACAAGCTTTAATTCCTACACATTGGAGTGACATAATATTTTCTTCAAATGGAAGTTTGAAACATTCCCTTTCATTAAGGGATCCTTTAATGACACTGCTCCCTATCTAGCCATTACATCAAAATAAACATTGAACCAGAAAAATGTTAAAATTGTGAAAAACACAAGCCACATGATCAAACAATGAAAAAATACACCTTCCATGCAAGATATTTGCAAATAATATGTGCAATATTCCTCAACAAGAAAAAGCTACAAAATGAACCTCAAGAATCTTCAAGGAAAACAAGAGTCCTCAAAGGTTGAGAGTTCGAGTGAAGGAAAGAGTAAATCTGAGAGAGATAACACAATGAGGGTTCAGTTCTATATAGGAGCAACCCTAAATGATAAAGGGATTAGATCAGGACAAGTGTCAATATCACATGCAATGAGATGAAATGATCTAATAATAGCTCACTTAAGTTAACATAGAAAAGTGCTTAGTTAACTTAATAAAGAACTCCTAAGTTTTGCTTAAGTGCATGAGAATAAATTAGACTAATAATCAATTAAAGGTTAATTAATTATTAGCTAATGCATGATTAATTTAACACCCCCCCTTAAGATGAACTTAGGGAGTAGCTAAGAACCCTAAAAAGAGAATGCATGATGGGTCCTCACAAACAAGGCCTGGTGAGGTACCCATATACAAAAAAAGATCTCTCACAACTAAAGAAAAGGAGAAAAACATAGTGGGAGAAAAATGCTCTCCAAAAGAAAGAAAGGCGAATGAAGGACCGAAAAAGCCTCTAAATCATGGTGTGAAGGACTGAGAAGCCTCCAACCAAACAATATCCTGAAAAAAAGAGAAACATGTAGAAAATCATTGAAGCATGATGAAGCTGTAGACTGTTGTCAAATGATGACTAATTTAGTGGTGAAATGAAGAATATCCTTTGAAACAAATGATGATCAAGATCAAGATAACAATAATTTGCATGAGTGCCCCAATGACACTACTCAAATTAGATGACAAACAAAGGATTTTTTATTCTAAAAATCGAAGATACAAATGTCAAGATCCAAGGAGACTATAATTTGCATGAGTGCCCCCAATGACACTACTCAAATTAGATGGAAAACAAAGGAAAACATCTGTAAGTCAAAGATACAAGTGGTACATGAATCTGCATGAGTGACCCCAATGAAACTTCTCAACATGCAAGATGCAGTTCAAAAATATAGGTACCAAATAGTTTGAAGAACACTGATCATGAGAGAGATAATAATTTGCATGAGTGTCCCCAATGACACTACTCAAATCAAATAGAAAACAAAGGAAAAATTCTAGAACTTGAAGATACAAACGACACACGAATCTGTATGAGTGACCAAAAATGACACTACTCAACACACAAGATGCAAGTTGAAAATATAGGTACCCAGTAGTCTCTTATCAAATGAAAATATAAGGTTGCCTCCAAAAACAAGAATGCAAGAGTGTCCATATGGTAAATGATCCATCTCAGCGAAATGCATGTTACCATCCATTGATGTATGCTGCATTTGAAAGTACATAGGAACAAGAACTAGATACATCTAGATCACTCCAAACCACAAAACCAACAAGAATAATTAGCACCAACAGTAGAAACCCCCCATAATGTTAACAAGGGAGAGCCATGATAGGAACACTGAAACTGTGTGAAAATAGGAAGTGCATGTAGGAGAAATAACTTGCAAATAAAAGGGTATGCAAACTAAGGCACACACGCATGAGGCAAGAATCACTAGGATTCACTATTGTCTTGGAAGAGACACTTACTTGACAAAGGTGTGATGGAAAACCAAAGGAAAACATCAACCCCCCATGAAACTTTATATCATAGTGTGAATAAAAAAAGGCACAATAGGATGTGCAAAATCCCCCAAAAAATATACACTGGAATGACACTTTATCTCAGTACATCTAAAAAAGAGAATGTGCATGAAAAATATGTCTACAATGCTCAAATAGGACAAAATATTTGAAATACATATAAAATAGCCAAAAATGAGTCATCCCACACAAACAAAAAGTTTCCAAGAGCTAAGATGTCCAAGTAATTCATCAAAATGTGAAAACACAAAAACCTAAATAAAATGTACCTAGAGAGAAATCTAAAAAAATTGCATGGGTGGCTATGAAAAGCTCTGGAAGACGGTTCCAAAGCCGTTGGAATCGTGAAAAATAGAGAAACTGGTCAAAAGTTATGAGCTTAGGACTAAAAATAGAACCTCTAGCTTCAACAGGTTGTATAATGCACAAGCAGTAAAAATAGGTGATGAGACCCACACTATTGGAAAATTGTAGAACCAAATTTTCGACAATCTCTTGTTTGCCAAAATTTGACATTGTACGCCCAAGTTATGGCTAAAAGAAAAAAACTGCTCCCTTAGGGCCAAAGAGGGGTCAAAGGGGGCCAAGGTACCATCCATACCGCTGACATCAACATGCCATCATGCTAATGTCAATGGGAATATTTGCAAAATATTCCTTTTGGATGGAAAAAACTTGGTGCTCGATTTATGCCAAAAATTGATGGAATATTCTTAATAGATTCCCCTGCTAGGAATCAAAGTTGTAGTCGGTATATTCCATAGAGCTTGCCAAAATATTCTTTCATGTTTAACTTCGTTACCGCTGCTTAGAAAACACATTAGCCATTGGGAAAAAATAAAAGGTTGTCGATAAAAAAATTTCGACCACTGATTGACCTCTTACCACAGACAGACTTATTGTATAGCATTGAGCGCTATTAGTAGCGTTGGGCACTACTAATAAAACTGAGCACTATTTATAGCACTTAGCCCTATGTAAAGCACAACGCTTTTAAAAATTTCTTGATAATATTTTTTTATTTTATTTTTGAGAATTTAAAAAATTAAAATTTAATAAAAAATTTGACCTTTTATATTTTTTTTGTCTACGTCTTTTTGAAACTCATGCACACATTTATACAGGGGTCATATGACCCTTGTACAATTGTTTTTTTTGCCTAAAAAGCTCCTGAAATCAAAATAGGGCAAATTTAGAGTCAAAATTCGTAGAATCAACCTTTTGAATCCAAAAATGAGGTCCTTTTTGTGCCAAAATGCACCAAAATCGCAACTACCCTCCAGATCCGAAAAAAACAACTGCTTCAAACCCTCTTAGATCTAACCTTGGGAGTCCAAATTGGGCCAAACAAAAGCCAAATCTAACATTCTCGACAACTCTAAATCCAATGGTGAAACTCACTTTAGTTAACATAGAAAAACACTTAGTTAACTTAATAAATAACTCCTAAGTTTAGCTTAAGTGAATGGGAATAAATTAGACTAATAATCAATTAAAGGTTAATTAATTATTAGCTAATGCATGATTTCTTTAACAAAAAACCCTAGCAAAATCACTTCCAAAAACTACTAAACAAATGCACCCAACACTAGCAACAAACAAGACAAATTCAACATCAACAAGTAAAATCCTCCCCCATTATTATTCCAAGTGCCTAGTGACAACCCTTGACACAATCACCTTTGTATTAGAAATTCCATTAACAGACAATCATAAATGCTCATATATGCCTCAAACTATCAATATGTACTATGAATGATGGCAAGGAAAGATTGCATGAAAAAATGTTAATCAACCTTGGGTATTTGTATCAATGATAGATGACATTCATTCACTTCAACACTTTCAATTCATGATAAAAGAAAGCATTCATACCTTTGTTTGCTAATAAGTTAGTTGCTTTATTTTGCTCTTGAAAAATATGAAAAAAATGAACATAGATGAATTTTCTTATCCACATAAGTGCTTGTTCTAAATATGCTATCATATACCAATTTGGGATTTTCTCCTTTTTACAACATTTATCACTACTTGAGAATCCCCTTCGATGTCAATCCCCTATGCATCTTGCATTATAACCCATATACAAAACAACAATCAATGTCTCCTATTATATTGCATCGGTGATTTTTATACATAGATAATGAGAACCATTTCTTTAAGAAAACACTATGCCTATATTGCATTAAGTAACCCATACCTACTAAACTTGAATTCCCAAGCAATGTGCCATTAAAATTCAACTTAACGCTAGCCACTAGAATTTTTTAATATGGTTTTTGCTCTAATTTCTTTCTTACTCTTTATTGATTAACATACATTTTTATTATAATTTTTAATTGATCTTTATCTATGAAAGAATTTATATCATTTCATTTAATAATCAATTTATTTTTATATTAACATACACAAAATAAAATATTATTCTCAACAGTACCTATGCTTGTATTAACTTTCTAAATTTTTAATTTATTTAAGTAAATTTATATATTATTGTCCAATAATAACCATATCAAATTAATGAGACTCTAGAGAAAAACTCATTTTATATAAAAGTTTATAAGAAAAAAGAAATCATAAATTATAATAAGCAAAATCAACATAGAAGAAAGAAATCTAAAATTGAATATTACTAGCACTTGCACTTAAAGGAGGTTCAAGGATTACGCCGATAGAAAACTATATGTATGTTAATATGTTAAAGAGTATGTGTTTGTGCATGGATGCGCTGATGGCTGGATTAAACAATTAATAATAAGTGCTAAATAATGGAATAAAATAAACTTAGACAAATCTAGAACTATATGTAGCCTATCGGCTAAAAATAAAAAATGAAATTCTCAACTACATAATTATAGAGGAGATTTTACATGAAGAATCATATTCTATGAGTCATCATCAAAATAAGAGACTTTTTCAATTTTAAAATGAATATGTCACTAAAGGGTTGTAGTTCAATTAATCGAGCACAACTGGTAAAGGTGTGGTATATTCCTTGATTACCTCATGAAAAAAGATTTGAATCTTTCAAAATATAATATATAAATAATAAGGTCGAGATCATATCTTGAATGATTTTGACAGAATGGACACTCCTTAATTCTTAACTTTTAGCGGATAACATATCAACACAAATGACTCCTCTCTATCACATAACAAAAATAACTTGTAGATAAAGAAAATTAAAATATGTTAGGTTACCTAAATGAAAGGTAAAAGAAAACAAGAAAGAGAAAGATACCTAAGAAGAAAATACTTAAAACCATAGATCTCATGGTATTTAAGGCTGACATATAGGTTGGTTGTCAAATTTTAGACCCCAAAAGTTCAATTGATTGAGCACAATTGGTAAGGGTGCAATATATTCCTTGATTACCTCATCAAAAAAGATTTGAATATTTCAAAATATGATATATAAATAATAAGGTCGAGATTATATCTTGAATGATTATGTTGAAATGGATACTTCTTAACCCTTAACTTTTAACAAAGAAGATATCAACATAAACGACTCCTCTCTATCACATAACAAAATAACTTATAGATGAAGAAATTGAAAACCTTAAGTAGTTATTAAATGAAAAGCAAAAAGAAAAAGAGAAAGAGACTTAAACCATGAGGCAAGAATCAGTAGTATTCACTATTGTCTTGGAAGAGACACTTACTTGACAAAGGTGTGATGGAAAACCAAAGGAAAACATCAACCCCCATGACACTTTATATCATAGTTTGAATACAAAAGGCACAATAGGATGTGCAAAATCCCCCAAAGAATATACACTGGAATGACACTCTATCTCAGTGCGTCTACAAAAGAGAATGTGCATGAAAAATATGTCTGTAATGCTCAAATAGGACAAAATATTGGAAATACATATAGAATAGCCAAAAATGAGTCATCCCACACAAACAAAAAGTTTCCAAGAGCTAAGATGTCCAAGTAATTCATCAAAATGTGAAAACACAAAAACTTGAATAAAATGTACCTAGAGAGAAATCTAAAAAAAATGCATGGATGGCTATGAAGAGCTCTGAAAGACGGTTCCAACGCCATTGGAATTCTGAAAAACAAAGAAACTAATCAAAAGTTATGAGCTCAGGACTGAAAATAGAACTGGTAGCTTCAATAGGCTGTATAATGCACAAGCAGTAAAAATAGGTGATGAGACCCACACTATTGGAAAATTGTAGAACCAACTTTTCGACAATATCTTGTTTGCCAAAATTTGACATTGTACACCCAAGTTATGGTTGAAAGAAAAAACTGCTCCTTTAGGGCCAAAGAGGGGTCAAAGGGGGCCAAGGTACCATCCATACTGCTGACATCAACATGCCATCATGCTAATGTCAATGGGAATATCTACAAAATATTCCTTTTGGATGGAAAAAACTTGGTGCTCGGTTTATGCCAAAAATTGATGGAATATTCTTAATAGATTCCGCTGCTAGGAATCAAAGTTGTAGTTGGTATATTCCATAGAGCTTGCCAGAATATTCTTTCATGGTTAACTTGGTTACCACTTTCTAGAAAACAAATTAGCCATTGGGAAAAAATAAAAGGTTGCCGATAAATTTGTTTTGACCACCGACCAACCTCTTGCCACCGATAGACTTATTGTATAGCATTGAGTGCTATTAGTAGTGTTGAGCACTATTAGTAGTGTAGGATACTACTAATAACGCTGAGTGCTATTAGTAGTGTTGGACACTAGTAATAACCCTGAGCGCTATTAGTAGTGTTGGACACTAGTAATAACCTTAAGCGCTATTAGTAGTGTTGGACACTACTAATAACGCTGAGCACTATTTATAATGCTTAGCCCTATGTAAAGCGCAACGCTTTTAAAATTTTCTTGATAATATTTTTTTATTTTATTTTTGAGAATTTAAAAAATCAAAATTTAATAAAAAATTTGACCTTTTATATTTTTTTTGTCTACATTTTTTCGAAACCCATGCACACATTTATACACGGGTCATATGACCCTTGTACAATTTTTTTTTGCCTCAAAAGCTCCCGACATCAAAATAGGGCAAATTTATAGTCAAAATTTGTAGAATCAACCTTCTGAATCCAAAAATGAGGTCCTTTCTATGCCAAAACGCACCAAATTGTAGCTACCCTCTAGATCCGAAAAAAACAACCGCTTCAAACCCTCATAGATCTAACCTTAGAAGTCCAAATCGAGCCAAACAAAATCCAAATCTAACATTCTTGACAACTCTAAATCCAATGGTGAAGCTCACTCTAGTTAACATAGAAAAACACTTAGTTAACTTAATAAATAACTCCTAAGTTTAGCTTAAGTGAATGAGAATAAATTAGACTAATAATCAATTAAAGGTTAATTAATTATTAGCTAATGCATGATTACTTTAACAAAAAACCCTAGCAAAAACACTTCCAAAAACTACTAAACACATGCACCCAACACTAACAACAAACAAGACAAATTCAACCATCAACAAGTAAAATCCTCCCCCATCATTATTCCAAGTGCCTAGTGGCAACCCTTGACACAATCACCTTTGTACTAGAAATTCCATTAACAAACAATCATAAATGCTCATATATGCCTCAAACTATCAATATGTATTGTGAATGATGGCAAGGAAAGATTGCATGAAAAGATATTAATCAACCTTGGGTATTTGTATCAATGATAGATGAAATTCGTTCATTTCAACACTTTCAATTCATGATAAAAGAAAGCAATCATACTTTTGTTTTCTAATAAGTTAGTTGCTTTATTTTTCTCTTGAAAAAAATGAAAAAAATGAACATAGATGAATTTTCTTATCCACATAAGTGCTTGTTCTAAATATGCTGTCATATACCAATTTGGGCTTTTCTCCTTTTTACAACATTTATCACTACTTGAGAATCCCTTTCGATGCCAATCCCCTATGCATCTTGCATTATAACCCATATACAAAACAACAATCAATGTCTCCTGTTATATTGCATTGGTGATTTTTATACATAGATAATGAGAACCACTTCTTTAAGAAAACACTATGCCTATATTGCATTAAGTAACCCATACCTACTAAACTTGAATTCCCAAGCAATGTGCCATCAAAATTCAACTTAACGCTAGCCACTAGAATTTTTTAATATGGTTTTCGCTCTAATTTCTTTCTTACTCTTTATTGATTAACATACATTTTTATTATAATTTTTAATTGATCTTTATCTATGAAAGAATTTATATCATTTCATTTAATAATCAATTTATTTTTATATTAACATACACAAAATAAAATATTATTCTCAATAGTACCTATGCTTGTATTGAATTTCTATATTTTAAATTTATTTAAGTAAATTTATATATTATTGTCCAATAATAACCATATCAAATTAATGAGACTCTAGAGAAAAACTCATTTTATATAAAAGTTTATAAGAAAAAAGAAATCATAAATTATGATAAGCAAAATCAGCATAGAAGAAAGAAATCTAAAATTGAATATTACTAGCACTTGTACTTAAAGGAGGTTCAAGGATTACGCTGATAGAAAACTATATGTATGTTAATATGTTAAAGAGTATGTGTTTGTGCATGGATGCACTGATGGCTGGATTAAACAATTAATAATAAGTGCTAAATAATGGAATAAAATAAAATTAGACAAATCTAGATCTATATGTAGTCTATTGGCTAAAAAAAATAAATTAAATTCTTTACACAATTATAGAGGAGATTTTACATGAAGAATCATATTCTATGAGTCATCATCAAAATAAGAGACTTTTTCAATTTTAAAATGAATATGTCACTAAAGGGTTGTAGCTCAATTGATCAAGTACAATTGGTAAAGGTGCACTGTATTCCTTGACTACCTCATCAAAAAAGATTTGAATCTTTTGAAATATTATATATAAATAATAAAGTCGAGATCATATCTTGAATGACTTTGACAGAATGGATACTACTTAACCCTTAACTTTTAGTAGAGAAGATATAAACATATTTCCTCTCTATCACATAACAAAAATAACTTGTAGATGAAGAAAATGAAAATCTGTTAGGTTACCTAAACGAAAGGTAAAAAGAAAAAAAAGAAAGAGAAAAGAGACCTAAGAAGAAAATACTTAAAACCATCGCTGTCATGGTATTCATGGTATTTAAGGTTGACAACAGGTTGGTCGTTAAATTCTAGACCCAAGAAGTTCAATTGATTGAGCACAATTGGTAAGGGTGCAATATATTCCTTGATTACCTCATCAAAACAGATTTGAATATTTCAAAATATGATATATAAATAATAAGTTCAAGATTATATCTTGAATGACTATGTCAGAATGGATACTCCTTAACGGTAAGGGTGCAATATATTCCTTGATTACCTCATCAAAAAAGATTTGAATATTTCAAAATATGATATATAAATAATAAGTTCGAGATTATATCTTGAATGACTATGTTGGAATGGATGCTCCTTAACGGTAAGGGTGCAATATATTCCTTGATTACCTCATAAATTTTTTTTGAATATTTCAAAATATGATTTATAAATAATAAGATCGAGATTATATCTTGAATGACTATGTCGGAATGGATACTCCTTAACCCTTAACTTTTAACGAAGAAGATATCAACATAAACATAAATGACTCCTCTCTATCACATAACAAAATAACTTATAGATGAAGAAATTGAAAACCCTAAATAGTTACTAAACGAAAAGCAAAAGGAAAAAGAGAAAGAGACTTAAACCGTAGCTGTCATGGTATTTAAGGCTGACAGACAGTCTGGCCGTCAAATTCTAGACCATAAAGTTTGCATGGGAAACATAATTGACAAAACTCCAAGGAGTTCCAAGATAAGAGTCTTTTCCAGTTTCCCGGACCCACGGACGTGAAATGCGCAATACATTAATTTAGTGGGGTTTGGCGTCCGCGACTGTCGGTAGCACGTGGACACGCGGAAAAGATAACACGTCGCAGTCTTTTTCAGCGAGGACTGATGTGACGTGGCACTTGCCTCCTCCATTACGGAACTACGACATCCGCGTAGAAATACGTACATAAGTACTGTACATAAAATATAAAATGCTATTTTTTAAATTTATTTTTTATTTTTAATTTGCACCGACTTAGATTTTGTTAGGCTAGTGGAAACGGAACGGAAGATTAGGTAGATGTGGACAGTGTGGCTTTGAAGTCTTTTTCCACATGCTTAATGAAGAGGGGGGGTTCCCACTGCCACGTATTTTATGAAATTTGTAATAAATTAAATTATGACACGTAATCCGACAAAGAGTTTCTTCTTGGAAAGTGTGGAGCTGAAAATGTTGAAATTTGGGGCGTTTTGTTTTTAGGGCAGATCTAAGAAATTTTTGTTTTGCCCTTGTTAAAGTTTGTTAGAATCTTGGAGGACACATGGAAAGGGACTCACTAGGGCTCTTTTCTCCATTAGTTTTTATTGGTCCTTGGCTTTATATCAAATTTATTGTCCCATACCCTAAGGTCATAATGGATGGGGACACTTTTCCACTCCATTCCATCATTTAGCTTATTCCATGGGGGGAGAATATGGTTGTTATTGCAAGTTGCTACGTACAACTTGGAAATTATGGAGGGGATGAAAAGAGAAAAGTTAGGCTTACAAGTATAGGACACTTGGGGGATAGATTTGACTTTTGACCTAGTGAAAGTATTCTAGAATAATTGTCAAGTTTGAATGTTTTTTATTGGGAAAATAATAAGAAATAATTTAAGGTGATTTTTTATATGGCATAATCAATGTCGAGATCAATTTCATATTATAAGAGAAGTATTGAAAATAATATAATGTGTTTTTTATGACATAGTCATTGTCAAGTTTGAATTAGTAGTATAAGAGAAGCATAAAAAAACAATATAAAAATGAATATAATTCAATGCATGATAGCTTTGGATTGACAAATATGCATTGTTAAAACTAAAGCTATCATACATTCACTTCAAGTTTGAACTAGTACTATAATGAAAACATAAAATAATAATATAGAAATGAATATAATTCAATGCATGATAGCTTTCGATTGAACACGTTTGAATCTCGATTATAAGGAAAACAATAATAAATAATATTAAGTGAAATATATATGACATAATTGGTATCGAGATCACATTCGTACTATAAGAGAAGTATTGAAAATAGTAAAGTGATTTTTTTTATGGCATAATCATTGTCAAGTTTGAATTAGTAGTATAAGAGAAGCATAGAAAATATAAAAATGAATATAATTCAATGCACGATAGTTTTTGATTGAGAAATATACATTATTAAAACTAAAAGCTATCATACATTTACTTCAAGTTTGAACTAGAACTACAATAAAAAAACATAAAATAATAATATAAAAATGAATATAATTCAATGCATGATAACTTTTGATTGAAAAATATGCATTGTTTTAAAACTAAAAGCTATCATACGTTTACTTCATGGACTTAGAAAACTCATGCCAATTATGAACAAATTTATATGATAATTGATTTTTGTTGGTGTCTTTTGTATGTTGGAATCATTTATGATTAAAGAAAGATATATTAAAATATTGATATGTGCTCTTTTATTATTGTATAAGAAAATTAACTTTCCTTAGGGTTAGCTTGGGCTAATCTAATAAAATGTGTACACATATGCATAATCGTCCTAGACTAATCTAATAAATTGCATACACATAAGCACAACTATTTTAGAAAATTAAATGCAAGGGAAAAAGGGTATGCATGTATATACATAAACTAGTCTAATTAATGATATCTATGAGTGATAAATTAGACGACTAAAATAACCATTTCAAGAAAGTTATTTTAAACAAAAAAGGCACTTGGCTCCACAATCAAAGAATGTGTGGGAATAATGAAGATTATGGAATCTATCTAACATTTGTTTGTGTAATATTTTATAAACTATGCATAATCTAAACTCTATCTAGGATGAAATTTGCAACAATCGGTTCATCCTTTGTGTCTAGACTAACCCTACAGAATGTAAAACTTTGTTTTGTTATTCAACTGAACGATCTTTGTTTGTTTTGCTCTTTCCTAATAGACTAGGGCTAATAGTATTTATCAATATCTTGGTAGGGTTGTCATTGTGTCACTAGTAGACACTTTCTCCTAGGTCAACCCATGAATATATGTATGAACAATTAAAAATAACATTAGTTAGACATGTATATACTTGTACAAATATATAATTCTTTTAGTGCACCAATTGAAGTGTTCTAACATGAATGATATGCAAATGATTCCTTGACTCTTCAATATGTAAAAATGAATGCTTTAAATGTCTTTAAATACTAGCACACAAAACCAAAATTCACAACATGTATTCTTGGTCAACACAAGGAAAGAAAATAAAGGGGCTCAACTAGCCAAAATTTGAATTTGAATTTGAAAAAGGTAAAGGTCAAGTCCATGATCATACAAATGACCTTCGATAAATAAATAGTCAGATCTAGGTGGATAAAGACTATATGGAGGTAGGTGTAAAAATAAATGTGATAAACATGAAGGAAAGGCAAATGAATAGGAATATGTGTGTCTAAGTAAGATAAGGGCTAACTACATGAGTGTTTATATATAAAAATGGATACAAGCTAAGGGAGTGCATTTGACTTCATAAAAAGGTCATGTCATTTGTCAATATGTACATGTATTAAGATATTCTCCAAAAATAGAGATAAAACCAAATGAAAAATGTCATAGAAAATAAACTTCAACATTACATTTTGTCCCCACTTTGATGTGTATATGAATCTAGAATGATCATGTACATCTTAAAGCATGTAGCACTCATAGACATGTAGGTAAGAAACTATTTAGAAATCAAAGGATACAAAAGGGGTCCAATTATTAGAGGATACCAAGATCAAAGAACTTGAATTGATAACCTTTTGTAACTAAAACTATGAGCATAATAATATGTCTATCAATATGATATGAAGAGTATAAATATACAATGATAAGCCTTGCTTATATAGGCGAGGAAGATGAGGTAGGACTGAACAACTGACTAACCCTCCAAATGTGCAACACTTATGAGCTCACTTGACAAGTGTGTGAGAAAGTGTATGATATACATGCAATAGGTGTCTTAAGTGATGAGGACACATTTCTCAATGCTATAAAGTGAGACAAAAGCATAATAAACCTAAGTAAAATTAATATATGAGTATGAATAGGTCAATCTTAGAAGGTGATTAACTAATTGTTGTGCACTTTTTGCACACACGCCCCACTGAAAGTAGGCACCCTCTTTCTTGCTCTTTTTTCTTTCATTCTTGGTGTATTGCCCCCTTTTGGTTTTGGCCATTTGTTTGTCTTGGCATGTTCCCAAGTGGTTATCCTATTCGTGCAAATGCCCCTTGAGGGAGGCACTTTGAAAATTGAGCATTCTGGGATCTATTTCGGGTTTTTCTCTGTTTTCAGGAAAATTCCCCTAGGGCGGAATTCCCCAGACACCGTGGAAACCCGACGAAGGATGCTTTGTCTTGTTTTTCAAAAATTTTGAGACTTCGCGAAATTCTGCTTGGACTGAACTTTCCTAAGATTTCGTCGTGCCTTCGGATCCTCGGGTTCATTGTCTTGTCGATGCGTTTAAGTGCCTCGTACAGTCTTGCAATTTGCCTTTATTGATTTTATTTGCATTATATGAGGAGGTTTATGTCATTTTCCTTATTGTGAGATTTGAGGAGTTTGATTTTGGATTGCTACTGCTGAATTGTGCATTTGAGCTCGTGGTTGAGGGTTGCAATCGAGCTTTCTTGCGATTGCTTGCATTCTGCCTTGAGTTTTTGGGTCTCTTGCCGACTATCGCTACCTCAATTTCTTTGTACTCATGGTATGTACATGCTACCCTCTCTTTTGATAAACGAATTGAAATTTCCTTAAAGTTTGTTTGGGTGTTTTTTTTGAGTTGGTATATCGGTGTGGTGTGGTGTGGTAGTAGTGCTAGGGTTGCCGATTGTTGGCTTGATGCCCTTCCTCATGGCTCATGTCTCCTCTCCTTCTACATGATTGTAATTCAATCGAGTTTGCCATTGATTTGCCTCCATCTGTTTAGTTTTGAGCTTCCCTATCCTGAGCTCTAGTTTAACTTGAAATTCCCCGACTTGTGATGAAACCGTATCCTGAGTGAAGTGTAACCTATTGCTATCATCCAACTTGATAATCGCCCTATCATTAGTTGAGTCATGTGGGGAAAAGTGAAATGAAAAAAATAAATCAAGATCTGAGCTGTGTTGTCACGACGATTGCTTAGGGTTTCCTTTGTTGAAATCCTCCCTCTTATTGAGTGGATCTTGTTTTGATCGATTTGAACCTGGATTGTTCATCTTGCTTTATAATCGATTCGAATCCTGGGAGAAATCCCCAACTTCCTAATCATTTGATTGATCTAGATGAAATCTTGACGAAGTCAAAGATTTCGGGTTTTTGAGCCCCTCGTAGATTTCCTCTATCTAGGGATTTCACCGAATTATCCGTCACCTTATCGATTTCCCGAAAGTGGGCTTAAAGGTTAAAAATTGCATTGACTTTGCGAAATTCCTTGCCTTCGAGATTTTCCCAAAATTTCTTAGTCCCTTCATTTGCCCAGAATTTGTAAATTGTTGTCATTTTCGCGGATTTCCGTCCTTGGCGGATTTTCCTGAAATGTTGTTGAAAATGGAGAATTAAGAGAATGCATGATTTATTGGTTAATGATTGTACATTTTAATGATTGATTTGACTTATTCTAAGGTGTATCACATGGTTTCTTGTTTAATATGATTGATCAAATGGTGGATTGGATGTTTCTTTGTGGTCGCTTTGCTGGATTCCGTCTAGTCCAGAATTTCCCAGAATTCCTCTCTCTAGTTTGAATTTCGCAAGAGGGTTGAAAACCCGAACTTTATAATAAGTGATTCTTATGGGTTTTTGGGGGATTTTGTTCATCTTTGGGATTTGTTTAAGGAATGGGTATATCATTTGTGATGGATCCAATTGAATTCTATGATATGATGGATCTTATTTTGGTATCTTTGTTGTATGTAGGTGGAATCAAGTCAGGCTATTGCTGGGTAGAGCAAGGGTAAGGTAATAGATCCAAATCCTGAGGGCTTAACTATCTCCGAAGCAGAAAGAGTTAAGATGGATTTGAAGAGAAGAGTCCCTAAGAGCAAGCTGACCTCCATTTGGTCAGGGATCATTGATATAAACGTTGGGCTATGGGATTATGAGGAGTTTAAGGCAAGAATGGCAACACAAAATCTCTCCCTGTTGGCCAAAAGATCATTGGAGTTTGGGTTGGCACATGTGGCTGGATTTCCTCCTACAGTCCAATGTTACGAGTTGGTGCTTGAATGTGCCAAGCACTATGACAGGGGCACACAAAGGATAGTTGGTCCTCAAGGAAGAATTGTGGTGAATCTTAATCCCGTGTCCATTGCTCATACCATTGACATGCCTGATAGGTCTCATGTTGTGGAATTTGATATGGATGTAGCAAAGAAGTATTATGATGAGAATATCATAAAATCCCAACAGGTTGTCAATTCTTGGTTGGAGAAACCCAAGTCCCAGTTCTCCAAGTTACCCAAGCAGCTGTTCAGGCTAAGTTTAGGAAGGAATACTATGATGCTATCACACTCCTCAATAGGGTAGTGGGATTGAGAAGTGTAGGAATGTTTGAAAACTAGATGTTCCATGCCATTGTAAGGATGGAACAGGGTATGGACTACCACTAGGAAGACATTATAAGTGCAATACTACATGAGAAGATGTGTAATTTTTTGCGGACAAAGACCTTCACAATGACCTCCTATTTTGTGTATGCACTTGCAAGGTATCACCCATACAAGGGACTGAGCAGAAGGGGTGTATTTGGGTAGGATGTAATTTATGAAGTGTACCCAAAATTACACTTGGGTGGCACAAGCTATAGGAGGGTGAATGATGCATTCACTATGTACATCACTAGGCTACTGCAAGTTGCAGAACATGTTCGAATTTCAAACAATGCCAAGGAGTTAATCAAGAGTTTTGGAGCCTGGTTTATCTAGTTTCCCACCTTTTCATACATCAAAATTGATGGCTGTTAGAGGGCTCCATACATACTCCCTAGGTACCCCACGGATCATGTTGTACTTCTGGAGGTCACAAGGCAGATATGTGACTTTGATGTAATTGTGAAGAGGGAGAAGCACAAGAATGGATTTTGTGGTGAATTTCCTTTGAGAATAGGTAGTGGTGAGGCATGCCCTTCTATTAACTCAACCCATGCTTCTGAAGAAGAGATGAGTACTCTTGATCTTTCTTTCCATTCCAAGAGATCTAAATTTGACATAACTGGTGAAGCACAAAAGAAGGCCAACAGAGACTATAGTCACAAGGATGACATAGAGGACTATTGGGCTAACATCAATGATGAGTTTGAAGTCAGAAAAAAGAAGTTCTCTAGGCTACCAGTGAACTTGGTCTGGCTATACAACATAAGGGCCGTTCCAAATCAGGTTGAGGAGGATGGAAATTTAAATCAGGGCCATAAATTTGAAGCTGTGAAGGATAAGCCAGTTGGAGAAGTGGATTGGCTGGAGGAGAGAAGACAAAGTTAGAACAAATCATGACTCCAGTAATCAAGTACACTAAGCTATGTCTCAAGCACAAGATGTTGGAGTTGGAGAGTGAGGGTGTGTAGTGCACCTATGATCTAATGGGAGACTTGGAGTCTCACTCCGCTTCTAAGGAATCACCTGAACAAGACTCCAAAGATAAAACCAAGGTGGGCTCTCCTTTTAAGATTAACATTAAAGATGTTCAAGCGGAGGAGGCAGGAAAGCAAATAAATCCTATAGCCAAGAAAACGAAACATGTCTCGAAGAAGAAAAAGGCTAAGAAAGATGAAGAAGAAAAAGAAGAAGTGGATGCCAGTGTCCCTTTGCCCAAGAAAAGGATAATTGTGAGGCTATCATAGAAGGAGAAGGAAACCTCTAAGGCAGATAAAGAAGTTGAACCCCCAGTGGTAGAGGTAGAGAGCTCGGGAGAAAAGACACAAGTATATACCAGGAGATCAAGGACTCTGTCTCCTAAGGATGGTGCACCAAAGGCAAGTGTTCCCATGAATGCTCTTGTCACTGAGCATGAAGATGTCCCTCCTTCTCATGATATTGACAATGTTCCAAATGAAACAAAGGATGTCGAGGATCCCAAGGATCATGGAGAGGAAGAATTTCAAGAGGGAGAACTCTATAATGTTGAGGCAGAAATGGAGAAAGTTATGTAGTCTCCTTTGGTGGCTTATGAGGATTCACCTGCAGAGGTTCATGAGGATATACCTCATTAGAAAGAGGAAATACCAGCTAAGATTCCCTCACTAGTGCATGACAAAGGAAAAGAGGGTACAACTGAGGAAATTCCCGAGAAGAAAAGTGTGGAGGAGAATATGCCTAAGGTTCAACAAGATATAGTTGGACAAGATAATGTACAGCTGGACCCCACAGTCCCAGGATGGTTGGACAAGGAGTTGAAGAGAAAATAAATTGTGGTCGATGATACTCCTCCCAATTGGGATGAATTGCTGGCGAACATAGGAAAGGAGAAAATGAAGAAGAAAGCCAGGGTTATTTCCATAATTGAGAGAGATAAGGAAAATAACAGGGTGATCCACATTGCTACTCTTGCTCCTGACAAGAATAAGGATAATGTGACTGGTGGTGGTTACAGTGTGCAAACTGTTAACCTAGGGCATGCTTCCATGGAACAAGATATTGAAGAATATGAGGGTTCTAGTACTGTAATCCTTGGAAAATTAAGGAAGGAGGTGCAAACCAAGCAAGAATTGAAGAAGGAGAATGACAAAATTAAAAGACATCTACAAGAGTTGATGAAACCCTTGCAATCCATTAGCTCCTCATCATCTGCTGCAGGCTTCCTGCCATAAGAAACAATCGCTGAGTTAGAAAAGATGAAGGTCACTACCCATGTTACAACAGGCTAGTTACAAGGAGTGCAAACTCAAGGGGACAATTCCATCAAGGATATTTTGTCAACTGGTGGGGATGCTATGAGGTCAATTGACTGGCTAAAGAATGTATTGTCCTAGGATAAGGAAGATATGGATCTTTTACTGCAAACGACTAGAATCATCATGAACTACACTGAAGAGAAGCTGGTGGGAGATGGAATTCTCCCTTCTTCCAAAGCAATAGAACCTTGGGAATGGTTTGAGGTTTTGCAGATATGGAAAAGGGTTTTGAAGAAGGTACATAAATAGGGGAGGTAGATTGAGGATGCCTTGACTGAAATTTACAACAAGTGCATCTCCTTCTTCAAGGTTATGATAGGGAGAAAGAAGTTTGTGCTGAAGCATATGAGCCTGGAACAATTGAGAAAATGGTGGTGAGAAGTGTATTCTCCAGTCAATGAGGACCAGGTCATCGAACACCTATTGGATGATGCAACTACCTACCTTGCAGTAATTGATAAATACAAGACCCAGAAGGTGGACTGGGATAAGGTGGTAAAGCAATCAAGGGACAACATTAAGTCCATAGAAAGAAGAATTAAGGTGTTAGTTATGCCACCTATTGCCGACTTGGAGAAAGTATTTTTGATGATACAGAATAGGGCGAGTCAAGAAAAAGAGAAAGGAGAGGTAGTTAATGCAACACCTCATTGGGATTTGTGCTTCCCTATTATTCTTCCTCTTCCTTTGCATGCATTGGACCGGGTTATGTTGGAGATCTCAGGCCGACTTGGATGAAATTGGTGCATTTAGTGCACATTTCATGTTATTTTCGAATTCCTCTTGACCAACCTATTTTTGGCCGTTTGCTATTGTAAACCTAATTGGGCCGACATGTCTTGGGGGTTTTCTATAAATTTGGCATTATGCCTCATTTGTAAAAGTTAGGCGATTTTTGTATTAGAGCGAATTGAGATAAGAGCAAGAGTTAGAGTTAGAATTTAGTTTATCTTTCAAGCAAGTGCTGTAACAAAAGACTAGAATTATTTCCACTTTGGATGATTTAATACAAGTAAAGACATTTTGATTTGGTGCCTTCCTTGTGTTGAGTTTTATCTGGCATGGTTCTTGATATTCTATCTTTAAAATTGCTTAAGTTTATTTGATGTTAGATGATTTGATGATGTTTAGGGTTTGATGCTTGAAGTGTTTGTAGCAATCTCTAATCCATACTTTTTGCAGTTAGTTGATTGTTAGCTGCTTTGCAAAGTTAGCCTGGACTTAAAATTGTGCTTAATTTGATTATGAATGCTTGTTCATTTCAATTGCAATAGGGTTGTTCTGAATGAATGTTCATAATCAAAATCTTTGATACCTTAGAAGATTGCACTATTTCTATAAGATTGCAAGTTTATCAGGGTCAAACAGGAATTAGTTTCTAGGGGGATTGGTCCATTTCGAGAATTTTATCATTTACATTGTCAATCTTAGAATTATAATTAATCTTAGAAATCTCCTTGAAACCCTTATCTTTTAATTTTTCTTTTATTATCTGGGTTAGATTTAGGATTTGAAGTATCATCATATTGCTAGATCTGATAAATTCGAGTTCAATATTTGCTTGTAGTAAGGTCCCTTTGTGATTACCAACATTTTCACATTATCTCTTAAGTTTTTTTCTTTGCATTGTCAAGACCTAACATTAGAGACCTTGGGGTTATCTCTTTGTTCATAGAGATTTACCTTTCAAGAGAGATAGGATATCATATTCTGTCTGAGTTGTTGCTGTGCAAAAAACACCATCAACACTAACTAGGTGAATAATGATTCTATTTACTCTAATTTCCCCTTAATTGAAACTTAGGGAGTAATATATGCATGATGAGTCCCAACTACTTGATTATGTTAGGTACTCATGTATAAATTTCTCATAAAGTGGAGAAAAAAGTAGAAAACCTTGTGGGAAATAAAATTCCTATCCAAAAGAGAAATGATGCAAATGCAATAAAATGTACAAGTGAATAAGATAATTAATAGATGGCTAACCATCTCATGATGACCCCCAAGGACTACTTCTATCATAAATTACAATGGATGTTCCCTCCATAGGAGAGAAAAGAGAGAAGGTCTATGTGGCCCCCCCAAAATATGTGAAGCAATGAACTCCATGTGAGGAAATGCTTCCTCCCAAAACTGATAGGAGAAGAGAAACCATGTAGTATCCCCTCAAAATGATGTTTTTATTGTTGGTAGATGCACAAAAATAGATTTTGAAGATGATCCACAATCGTTGAATAATATTTCTCCCCTTAGGAAGAAACAACACCACAAATGTGTGCAATATGACTTCCCATTTCGTATAAGAATATGCAAGAGGTGTGATGAATATCTTTGAATTCTACACATGATCCAAAGATTGAAATAATGTCAATAATTCCTTTAAAGGATTCTCAATGATCTCCAAGCTAATGCTGACGTGTGACGAATGTTGATACAATGGATCAAGTGGCATATGTGATTCAATAACAGGGACCATGGATGTATGCGATAATTGAACCGATGTGAATCTAGTACTATTGTAGATGATGTCAACATAGATGATGATTGAATTGAATAGGTCAACTCATGAATATATGCATAATCTATCACGATAGAAGCTAATGTAGGTAAGGAACGAACAATACCTAAATATGGAAATGGTGATGCAGCTTCATCAAAACTAACATCAAAGAGAAGACAAATGCCCTCAATAGTATTATCCAAATCTGTAAGGTGGGATTCTACAAACAAAGGTGTTATTTCTGGTAGATATGCATCCCAATATGGTGGATGTGGAATGACAATAGAAATATATTAATGCAAAGAATAATTGGAACTCATGGATGCATCAACATTGGCTTCATATGTAGCAACAAGTGATATGGGAGACGAGATTATAGTGAAATCCATGCAAATAAATTATTCATCCCCAAATGATGGTGTCTCACAAGATGCCTTAGTGAAATTGGATGGTGTTTTTGCATGTTCTAGAATTAGATGATCAGGTAAGGCAATACCATGATCAAGAATAAGTTGTTTCATTTCAACACTTTGATGTTGAAGACAATCTTTTGTTTTATGCATTTTCATCCCACAATATCCACACTTGATTTATATTTACTATGAGGATTAATAATAGTACTTGAACCACCAAAAACAAATGGAAAGAAGGGAAAGAGGATTCCCAAATTAGGCTCCTAGGGTTTCTCACCTAGGAGCTCTTGATTGTGAAATGGCTCTCTTTCACCTCTAGTGATATGATTTTTGGGTGAGTTCATTCAAAGGGGTTAGGGGTTGAATAGGGTGTGATTATGTCTAAGTGCTAGAAATGATAAAAGAAACTAAATGCTAATGTAAAACCTAGAAAGTGCAACTATGTTTGAATACACATTGTGATATACAAATATATACAAGATGACCTAAGAAATGCACATTAAACTAAAACAAAAGCTGGAGATGGAAGGGGTGTGCACCTAGAAACTTGCAGAAGCTGGAAATGTTGCTAATGTTGAAATTTAAGCCTATTGGGAAATTTACGCCATTTTGGGTGGCCTAGTCCTTTTTTTGGAAAATTGCATCGGAGTGTTTCGGCCAAAAGGGTATCCGGATCTACCAAAATATCTGGAAAATAGGTTCAGAGGGACTAGGTCACCATTGTTAGCAACTTAGTCCTCTTCTAAATTTTTGAAGATCAAGAAGTGGAATTTGAAGCTCATGGTCTATACTTTCTACTCCTCTAGGTATCCAGTTCCGAAAGTGAGAAATTTGGTCTGTGGGTGTCCTCCAAGCTTCAACTAGGGTTTATTCAACCTTAAAGAGCTTGGACAAGTTGTTGAATATTCTTCCACCTTGGTTCTTTGCCAAATCTTCCTCCAAGACCTGCAAATCACACTAAGAGGGAAAAACTTGTTGATTGTTGGGGATTAGGGGTTTGCCTTGGTCAAACCCCTTTTGAGTAATCAAACCTAAATGATGAAATAATGTAAAGAAGCATGAAACAATGGAGTGATGGAGTTTACCTTGCCTTGATGATTGATCTTGAGATGTAGCAATGGAGGATTCAACCCTTGGATGCTTCTTGAGAGAGATGTCTTGGTGACTTAGAATACTCAAACCCTAGCTTACTTGAGAAGAGTGATGGATGATGAAGGAAGAGGGAGAAAAATGGGACTTAGAAGGTGCAAAATGAGGGGAAAAACCCTTATTTATAGAATTTATTCCCTAATTTCCTCGAAATAACACCACACAGGCCGACCTTAGGGTTTTAGAGAGAAAATACTGAAAGAATATTAATTTTATTTTAATTTTTATGCCACATGGGACTAGGTCACCCAAGGTGGGGACCTAGTCCACCTGGGCAATTTTCATTGGTTTTCGAGGATTAAAATGTGATTATTATTCCTTATTGAGATTGTCTCATGAAAACACACTAAAGTAAGGTATGTGTGTGCATTAAGGGGTCATTATAGCATAAGAAAGGGTTTATTTAGTGATGAAAAGCCTAGGAAAGTGTGAAAATGTTTTGCAACACCTTACAAAACTTTGGCACAAGGCTTGGAAAGGGGTAAAAAGAGGTTAAAAAGGGTCCAAAATCCATAGGCAAGGGTCCAAATGAGTGAAAAGTGTCAAAGGCTACACTTTTTGGTGACACATTTAGCCCCCACTTTAGTGAGAGGATGAACTTGCTTCAAACTCACACTAAAGTAGCCCAATGGAGATGGTGAAAAATGACAGAGAAGAAGAAGGTGGTTAAGCCCCCAAGGATTCAAGATTCTAAGTCAACTTGACATCAATGCAAGAGACACATTCAAGGGTGAATGATTTTTAGAAAAATGAGATGCATGATAATGCATTGACAAGAACTTGAATGAAGAGAAAGAGAGAGGGTGAAAATTTGGATCAAGCTTCGACCATTTGTCCAGTTAGTTGTGGATTAGATCTAGGTTGTTTGTCAAAAAATAAGATGTGTTCACTTTGGGGCCACATAACATCAAGTCATCTACGAGGTGAGAAACATACACACGGTTGGTATGTAATCACAAAGATGGCTATGGGGAAAGTCATGCCGCTTGGGCTTCCTGCTTAAACCATATCAAAGTTGTACCTCATGATAACTTTGATAAGGTGCCACAAAAGAAAATGATTTTGTAATGATTTGTTCAAAGGGATTTTTCTTTTGTTTATGCAATGTCTAATCTTAAGGAACATTATGCGTATTGTGTCCAAGAGAGGAAAAGTGCAAATGGGATCATGTTGTATCCAAGAGAGGAAGGACTCATCTTGTATGCAAGAAAGGAAAAATGCAGATGTCTCATCCTGAGCAACATTGTACCTAATGTTTGTAAGAGAGGGAATTGTAAGAAAAAGAAAATCGCACAATGAAATGTGAGTGTTGATGTATTCCCCCACTTTAAAGGAATTGCTACACACCATTATGTGAGAAATTGCTTTAAAGTAGAAGAGGAGGAAGAAAACATGAGAGTTTGTTTGGAAAGCCCTATGCTGAGTCATATGTTTCCGAGAAGCTATGTCATGAAGAGGGGTAGTATGTCACATGCGATTCAACTTAAGACATGTCATCCACATCCCGAGCTTGCTCTTATATGTTCATGAAAGGTCAATGAGTAGTCGAAAGAGACAATGACAAGTGACATACGAGGGAGAAGGCTAACTAACCCCTTGCCCTCACTTAGTGCAGGACAAAAGTGAGCTGAAGGGATTGAGGGAAATGCAAGGTTGAGTGAAAATCAGTATTGATTAGAGGAATGAGGTGCCCCCATGTAAGGGAGAGAACCAAACTCCTTAAGATTTTGGATTTGATAACTCAAGGCCTTACATTCATTAGTGTGATGACCATGAACTCGGTTGTAGGCACACAAGGAATATTTGGTGGAACATTTCTTTTGAGTTTGCGGAGGAAGAGAGATCAAGTGATCTTGGAGGAGTCTCAACAAGATACCCTTTTGATCGAAGGTAGAAGGTGCTCCTTTGGTTTGTAACAAAGAAGTGTCTTTCTTAGTATAGGATGTCATACTTACACAAGGCGCTATAGATTGGGAGATTTTGTACACTCCTCTAGAGGAGTGTGTAAAATCCAAATCAGGAGTAGGTTGCGAGATGACATTGTCATTAAGCAAAGAGTCCTTTGTTGGTTTCAAATGATCGCTTTCTAAGGTTGGGTTAGAAGGGTGATTTGGGATGGTGTTGGTGTTGGAAGAAGGTTTGATGATTTCTATGAAAGGACAAAATCCAAGACCATGATTAGATGTTTGCGTAATAGGCTCAATAAGGTTGTAGATACCTTGTTTGTTAGTACCACAACCTTTTCCACTATAGCCAAGTTATTTCATGAGCTCATAACCTTTTCCATAGAGATTTTTTAATCTTTTTTGGATCGGGTGACGGTTCGTTGTTTGCATTGGTGGCTAAAGTAGTTGAGGGGGATGCTTGCGAAGGATCTTTCGAGTCTTGTGTTGAGAAGACTACGTGTCCCTTTGTAGAGTCTTTGTTGGTGATCTTAGATTATCCTAGTAAAGGAGGTGTGAAGTCTAAGGAGCCCCAATCATTGTCTAAGGAATTTGGTTGTACAGGTTCCAGTTGTTTGGTGGGTGTTGAAGTAGTGAAGGGTTTGAATTTTGCTTGCTCAAGTTGTAAGACACTATAAGGTGCAAGATCGGTGTCAAGTGTAAACTTTATTGTTGTAGATGCATTTCATCTTATGATGAAGAGTGGAAGGCACTCCATTCATGGTATGAATCCATGACCTGCCTAAGATGAGGTTAGATGAAACATCATTAAGTATAACATGGATTAATGTGTCTAATGTGGCCACTCCAACTGTAAGAGGCAAAGTGATCTCACACCAAGTAGTTTTTTTCCTACACTGTCAAATCCACTGATAGACAAGGAGGTAGGTTGAATGTTTGATTTATCAATATGGAGCCTATCCAAGAGATTGACACTACACACATTGATAGCAGAGCCAATATCAACAAGGGCTCACTTTGTTCCTATGCGTTGGTATTGAGATATGATCATGAAGGTGCCAACTTGTGTTTGCACTTCCAAAGGAGGGAGCTCACTTTGGTGGAAAACAATGTCAGTATTCAAGCCTTGAACCATAACTGATATGTCATTTGTTTGAGAATTAGAAGGGACAATAATTTTTTGTAAGGCTTCCTGCATCATGTTGTGATAGTGAGGGGAGGCTTGGATAAGGTCCCATAAATATATTTTAGCGGGAGTATTCCTTAGTTGGTCAACAAGGTCATACTCCCTAAGAAGGGAATTTAGGCAAGGGGCAACAGGTAAGATGGGAGTGGATGAAGGTAAGGATGTTGAAGTTGAAGGTTGTTGGGATTGTGGATTGTTTCTTGTGTAATGTGTATGAGCAACGATATTATGACTCGGTTGCTACAACACATTAGGCGTAGGTGGGTACAAGATACATTCAGATTTAGGTTTATGTGAAGGTGGGTAAAGGACAAGTTGAGGTTGAATAATATTAACATCTCCTTGGGAAGGAGAGTCAATGTTATCCTTGTCTTGCATCATGATATCCTCCCTAGGAGGAGAAATTTTAGGAGAGCTACAAGTAACATGTTCTTGATATGCAAGGATTGGTTCTTCTAAAATGACTTTGTCACAAGTAGGGGAATGATCAATGATGGGACAGGGAAGAGTGGGATGATTAGGAGAGGAGTCTATTTGATTGTCAAAGGTCTCATTATTTTGTTCCATACTATCTACCCTAGTATGAGAGTGTGGAGGAATTTCACCAAATGCTTCATCACAAGGGGGGGAAGCATCAAGAGAAGGACCACTATGGTTTTCAAATAGATTATCCCAAAGAGGAGGAGCATTAGGAAAGGGAGGATCAATAGTCTCATGACTTGTAGGAGAAGGGTCTTCTAACACCAACATGTCCTCCTTGCATCGAGGAGGGATAGTAGAGGAAGGAAAAGTTTGATCATCATGGTTAGTGAGACTAGGTAAGGTAATTCTTAGAAATGTGTTTATGATTTCGTCATGTTGTTGTTTAGTGTCTTTGGAAGGGGGATGAGGAGAGGGGCAATCAAGACCCTCAAGGCTTATGTCTTCTTGCACCAAAATACCTTCATCACTAATAAGAGAGGTATAGGGAGAAGCAAAAGTATGATTGTTATGATTGTCAACACAAATATCCTCATCAAGGGGTAATGCAATGTTAAGAATTGTGTTAATGGTTTGGTTATTAACATGTTCTTTAATGAATTCATTATTGTAATCTACATTGAACTCATAAGAAGGAATGTTGTATTTATGCAATCCATTTGAAACCAAATCAAAGCCACATATTTTAAAAGAAAACATGGTATGAAGAGAAAGGAAAGAAAGTGTAATGCAATAATTTTAAAGTGAAATGTGGAAATGAAACTTTTCAACTAGGAAACAAGGTAATTTTTTGATTACACTATGTAGCAATCTGAAAAATAAATGTAGTATATGCAAAATTGAAACTAAGAAATGCATGAAATGAGCTAATGTAAGCTAAATATAATAAAATACATGTAACAAAAACATAACTAGTTGATACAGGTAGGTAATGGTACAAAACAAAAGCTTAAAAACTGGATTTTTCAGCTCTGTAAAGGGTAGTTTTAGAAGCCTGAAGGAACTAAGTCACCCAGAGTAGTGACTTAGTCCTCTTGGTGAATTTTTAAAGAATTTTCAGATTTTTTGGAGTGATTCAGGTGGTTTTTATATTGTACAATGCAATTCTAAGAAGAAAATGCACAATTTTGATGATTTTGAATGATATGTAATGCAAAAATGCAAGCTAGATGAGCTTTTCACTAATGCAAATTTTAAAACCCTAGAATGCAACTTCACTAATGCAACATGCAATGCAAGCTAATTCTAGCACAAGGGTGGACTCTAAATTAGACAAGAGGGTGTATTCATGCTAGGTTCACCAAAATGAACGACCAAATTTTTTTTGCTAAGAAGGGAAAGATGATTCCCTAATTAGGCTCCTAGGGTTTCTCACCTAGGAGCTCTTGATTGTGAAATGGCTCTCTTTCACCTAGTGATATGATTTTTGGGTGAGTTAATTCAAAGGGGTTAGTGGTTGAATAGTGTGTGATTATGTCTAAGTACTGGAAATGAATAAAAGAAACTAAATGCTAAAGTACAACCTAGAAAGTGTAACTATGTTTGAATACACATTGCGATATACATATATACAAGACGACCTAAGAAATGTACATTAAACTAAAACAAAAAGCTGGAGATGGAAGGGGTGTGTACCTGGAAACTTGAAAAAAGCTAGAAATGTTGCTGATGCTAAAATTTAAGGATGTTGGGACATTTATGCCATTTTGGGTGACCTAGTCCTTTTTCTAGAAAATTGCATCGGAGTCCGTTTTGGCCAAAAGGGTATCTAGATCTACCAAAATCTCTAAAAAATAGGTTCAAAGGGACTAGGTCACCATTGTTGGCGACTTAGTCCTCTTCTGAATTTTTGAAGATCAGGAAGTTGAGTTTGAAGCTCTTGGTCTATACTTTCTACTCCTCCAGGTATCCAAATCCGAAAGTGAGAAATTTGGTCCATGGGTATCCTCCAAGCTTCAACTAGGGTTTCTTTAACCTTAAAGAGCTTGGACAAGTTGTTGAATATTATTCCACCTTGGTTCTTTGCCAAATCTACCTCTAATACCTACAAATCACACTAAGAGGGAAAAACTTGTTGATTTTTAGGGATTAGGGGTTTGCCTTAGTCAAACCAAAATGATGAAATAATGTAAAGAAGCGTGAAACAATGGAGTTATGGAGTTTACCTTGCCTTGATGATTGATCTTGAGTTGCAACAATGGAGGATTCAATCCTTGGATGCTTCTTGAGAGAAATGTCTTGGTGACTTAGAATACTCAAACCCTAGCTTGTTTGAGAAGAGTGATGGATGATGAAGGAAGAGGGAGAAAAATGGGACTTCGAAGGTGCAAAATGAGGGGAAATACCCTTATTTCCCTAAAATAACACTACACAGGCCTACCTTAGAGTTTTAGAGACAAAATCCTGAAAGAATATTAAGTTTATTTTAATTTTTATGCCACATGGGACTAGGTCGCCCAAGGTGGCGACCTAGTCCACTTGGGCAATTTTCATTGGTTTTCGGGGATTAAAATGTGATTATTATTGCTTATCAAGATTGTCTTATGAAAACACACTAAAGTAAGGTATGCATGTGCATTAAGGGGTCATTATAGCATAATAAAAGGTTAATTTAGTGATGAAAAGCCTAGGAAAGTATGAAAATGTCTTGCAACACCTTACAACACTTTGGCACAAGGCTTGGAAAGGGGTAAAAGGAGGTTAAAAAGGGTCCAAATGAGTGAAAATTGTCAAAGGATACACTTTTTGGTGATAAAATACTCAAATGGAATGAATTTAGTGTGAGAGACATGATCACATGAACCAAAAAACTAAAAAACTAAAAATGCCTAGGCCCCCTTGATTTAGAGAGCCCCCCCAAGAATTATTAGTGTTGATTATAACCCCTTAAAATGATGTGCAAGATAATTAATTGCATGAAGATTGGATTCCAAATCAACTATTTATAATGCATGGTGATTTTTACAAAATGAGCTACCCAAATATTCAAATTGGTTCATCCCACAATAATGGGTCTCAAGCTTGGGACATCTTGATTTTTTCTTGAAATCACACATTTTTTAGAAAAATTAATGATTTAAACCTTGAGGGGTTCTATCTAAAGGATTTTTATTGAAGAGGTTTAGATAAGACCTCCTTAGATCAAACCCCCTAGATAGAACCCCTCTAGTCTTAAATCATACCTACAATGGAGTCTCCTTTGCACCTATCAAAATGTTGACAAAACCACTTTTTATTTACCTTTTGAGGGATCAAATAAAGTCATTTAGAAATTATGTTTTGTAAGTATGCAACTATTTTTATAAGCATTCCAAAAAGTATAATTTTGAATATTTTTAATTTTATTATTATATTTATATTTTATTTCTTGCGAATGTAGGTTTTTCACCAAACATCAAGGTATTTGTTTCACACAATTTTTTTTTGAAAAATAGAGAATTTTTTTCTAAAAAATCTATGCACTAGGTATTGATGTTCTTGTTTTAACCAAATAAATAAATAATAATTTCAATAAATATAAAACATGTTATGTGTGACGACATACACCTACGTCCATCTTATAATTACTTTACCTTCAAAAATTAATTTTAAAAAATATGCAACAAAAAATAATGAGAAACATCTATGCACTAGATATTGATGTTACAAATCTATAGTTTTAAAAGTATAATTTTATCCTTTCAATAAAAAAATTTATGTGTGATGAAATAAGCGTTAGTGTTTTAAAATGTTGTTTACTGTAAATTTTTTTATTATTAAAAGTTATGTAAAAAAATTAACTAGTTCATATCATCTCCAATTTTTTAATGGTTTAGTTGCTATAGGTTTCATAAAGTGAAAATTTGGTGAAAAATGTTGATTTCAATGTCCTACTTTGGCCAAAAAGTGGGACACAATATTGTGGGCTAACCCAATTATAAACAAAATTGAATTCCTTATGAAATTTTGATTAAAAAAAAAGGTTTGTGAAAATTTGATAATTGGGGTGAAAGTTATGCTCTGTCGAAATTCACTTACAATTATGATTTTGGAGAGAAAAAATTATATAAAATAAAATTGTTTCTAAATCATCTTAACAATAAAGTGTTCATCATGGAAAGAGATTTTCATTGACTATTTACACTTGAAAAAATATCTCCCCATTTGTAAGCTATGCAAAAATAAAAAAGGCCCTTTTTATAAGCATAAATGATTATCAACAACTTGTGTAACATATTTGAGGCCAAACTAGAATGAAGAATGGATATGTTAGTGAATAGGTCTGACAAGATAAGAAGGGTTACCACACTGAATGGGGAAAAATTCTAAAAAAGAGAAGAGCTATTATGGAATCAAAAGTCCAGAATTCAATGGTTAAAAAAAGGGGACTGCAACTCTTCCTTCTTCCACATCTTGGCCCTCAAACACAGGAAAAGGAAGTGGATAATGAAGTTGAAGGATGAATTGGGAGTGGAAGCCACTACTCCTACCTATATTGGTCAAGTGGCCTCTGAATATTTTCAATAATCCTTCTCTAAGCTTACTGTCATTCCTAACCTTGCTTTGGACAATCGTTTACTAGATTTCAATCCACCAAGTGTAACCAACTTAGATAATATTACTATCCTCAGGGCTATCACTCCTAAGGAATTCAGGTTGGTTTTTTTTAGCATGGGTTTCTTCAAATCCCTTGGACAAGATGGCTTCCCTCTAGCCTTCTTTCAAAATTTTTAAGAGATTGTGGGAGAGGATATCTTCCTTTCCACCAAGGACTTTTTAGATCAAGCAAACTTTTAAAATAATTGAATCACATATTTTTAGACCTTATTCCCAAAAATCATGACCCTCAGACCATGGATGACTTTAGACACATCAACTTGTGTAACACCATTTACAAGATCTTCTAAAAAATCCTTGTTAACCGCTTAAAACCTCTCCTTGAGAAGATGATTAGTTCCTACCAAAAATGATTTGTCCCTGGTTACCACATTATTGATGCTACCATTTTCGCTCATGAAATTATTCACTCCATGGATAGATGTAACAGTGTTGGTATGACCTTCAAACTCAACATATCAAAAGCTTATGATAAGGTTCTTTAGATTTTTCTTCTCAAAGTGCTTACCAAGTATAAATTCAATCACACTGTTGTTAATCTCATTTATGATATCTATGGTCAAATATTCTATTCTTGTCAGTGGGGTTCCACATGGATTTTTTAATGCTGGGAAAGGGATTAGAAAGGGAGATCCCCTTTCTCCCTATCTTTTCATTATGATTCCTGATGTCTTAAGCCCAATATCTCTGGATTGTTAACTGATGGCACTATAAAAGGAGTCAAACCTGCTACCTCCCTTGATCCTTTATCTATTCAACAATTTATGGATGACACCATCCTATTTGGGAAATATTTAGTGGTGGAAGATATGAAATGGAAGAGCTATCTAAATAACTATTCTTTTAGCTCTATCCAATGCATAAACTACAATAAGAGCATGATTTACTTCTTCAACAACTCTCAAACCCTTCAAGATAAAGTGAGTGCTATTCTGGGATGTAAGAGATCTTCCCTTCCTGTTGCATATCTTGGCCTTCTATTTATGGTTAAGGAAGTCACCCCTAACTTTTGGAACTTGGTCTTGGAAAGAATGCCAAGGAAATTAGCTAGGTGGAAAGGCTCCATTCTTAGCCATGCTAGTAAATTTCAACTTCTTCTTGCTACTCTTTAAGGGATGCCTATGTACTTTCTATCTATTTTTAAAATTCCTAGATATATTACAGAGAAATTTGAAATAACTTAAAGGAATTTTCTTTGGTATAGTATCCAGGAAAAGAAGAAGTTGGATTTTCTGAACTAGGATGCTATTTTCCTTCCTAAAACCAATGGTGGTCTAGGTATAAGAAATATCCAACCAACTAACAAGGCTCTTCTTGTGAAAGTTGGTTGGGATCTTTTGAGAAATAGGAAGGACTAGTGCATAATTTTGAATGCAAAGTACCTCAATAACTCCCCCCTTATCAAATGTATCCTTGATGAACACCCTCATGGATCCTTAATTTGAAACAATATTTGTAAGGTCAAACTGCTACTACACATTGGTCTGAGATGGAAACTTGGTAATGACAAAAAAAAAAGTTATGGGAGGATCCCTGGCTACTTAAAATACCTCTCAACCAATCTTAATTCAAGAATTTGATGGCCCCTACCGCTGATTATTTTGGTATTTATGTGGTGGACTATTTTATTGGTCAACAAGGTTCTATGAAGTGGAATATTTTAGAGAGTTTTTGCCACGTTTTTGCCACCACTCTCTAAAGTTAAGGCACCATGCTAGGAATCTTCAGGATGTTCTCTCTCTAACCAAAATACCCATGTCTTCTCAGGAGGATGAGTTCTACTGGACCAAGGAAAGCAAGGGTAATCTCTCAGTCAAGTCAGTTTATAGCCTGACATCTCTACAAGGGACCCATAGTCTAGTTTTTGGAAACACATTTGGAATAGGAAAACTATGCCAAAAATAAATTTCTTCTGGTAGACGGTAGGTCATAACAAGATCCTCACCTAGGATAATTTAAGAAAATGGGGATTTCAAATCCCTAACAAATTTATGCTATGCAAGAATGATGAGGAGTCTACCCCTCATGTGTTACTCCATTGTCCCTTTGCTGCTGAAGTTTGGGAGTCTACCCTTCAAAAATTAGGAATTTTTTGGACCATGAATGGAGATCTTAAGAGCTTTGTGGATAACTGGCTTTACCCCTATCATCACCATCTACCCAAAGAAATCTAGCAACAGGTCCCTCCCATTATCTACTGGTGTTTATGGAAGGAAAGGAATAATAATATTTCAAAATGTGGAACCCCAAAAGAGGTCATTAATATTAGTTTCAAACTTCTTATTGAGAATATTTCCCTTTATGGTTGGAAACCTTCGAGAAAACCCCTTTGTGCCTTGGAAATCACTATGGAAAACTCCTGGAACTATCCTTGGATTCTAATTCCTTTGACAACTCAAAATAATTAGCTAGGCTAAACACAAAATGGAAACACCCTTCTAATGGTTGGTATAAACTCAACTTTTATGGTGTTGAGAAAGGAAACCCTAGCCTTGCTATCATTGGGGGAATCATCAAAGATCATAATGGTAGAATGGTTGTTGGGTTGGCTGGTGGAATTAGGATTTAGAATTATATGATATCAAACACAAGGGCACTCTTGAGTGGTGTCAAGATTGTTGTTTCTCTGGGGCTAAAGAATTTACACATTAAGGGGGATTCCAAATCTATGATTGACTCTATCACTAATAATAATATTATGGGTTGGAATGTTAGGGATATTTTGATTGATGTCCGATTCATGATCAAAAAATTTGAAAAGAAGAAACTAACTCATATCTTTAGAGAAGGCAATAATGTTGCCAACTCTTTGGCCAATGTTGGATCTTCTTAGGTATCTTCAAAATGCTGGAAGAATCTTGAGGAAATCCCCTTGAATTTTCAAGGATTTATCCTTGAGGAGAAAAAAAACTTAATTGATAATGATGAAGGCTAACATCTCCCTTACAAGTTGGATGACTTGTTCTTTTACCATAGATATCGATATGATGTGGAGAGTCTATGATGAGATGGATGGGAGCCTAAGGGTGATTGGGATGTAGGTTAGGTTGTATTTTCTATGTAGCTAGATCAATGTGCTTTCATGTCATGACTACGAGGATTTTCCTGATATTAATAGCCTCCTTAATATTTGGAATGTGCAGGTGACTGATATATTTCTACACCATTTCAAACTATTGTTTTATCATGACTTGATAATAAAAGTTTTTGGTGTCATGATGGCTATTTACTCTACCTTGAAGTACTATATCACTCCCTATGATTTCTTTGCTATTATAAGTCCTTTGGAAAAGCCTTATCGTACGTGGGAGGATACCTTAGCCTTAATTATAAAGGATATGAAGATATTTTATGATGGTTCATCTTTTGATAAGCTTTCATTTTTCCTACCCCTTCCACAGTTTGAAAAAAATCTCTTTCTCACCATTGTTATCATTCACCCCTCTCTGTGTTTGAAAATGGGTGGTAATTGTGTGAGAACCGAACCGGGCTCTTGTGAGGAATTCCACTATGATGCTCTATTATGGCACATCTACATGGAAGGTGGTTTGGCTCCCCCAATGGAAAATTTAAAAGGGCATGATGAGAATATTTTCACTTAATTTTCTAGTAGTTGGTGCGACAAAAGGGTTACCATGGGAAAAATTTCATTTGAGGTGAGAGAATATGTTATTTCCAAAGCCACAAGGCTTTCATGCACTAGGTAGAAACTTAAGAAACACACTAAGGTGCAAGACATGGATATTATGTCGACCTTCTTCAAGGAGAATGAACATCCCATTAAACTCCATGAGGTATACGACCAGAGTAAACTACCTACGCCTTGGGACCAGGTTTTCCTTGTTCTCATGAAATACATAGCTTTAGAAGGCCACTTTAAGTGTTATTATTTTTTCCATATGCCACTTTTGAATCATCTCCACCATAGGCTCCTCATCAGCTTCCCATTTTTCTGCTTTCATCTATTGAAATCTTTATCAAGGAAACATTGGATCTCAATGCCAAGAATCTTGAGAAACCCCCCCTACCCCTTCACTAGGGACTCATCCTTTGCATTTACCATTTTCACCTAGCCCTTTTCCCTCCAAAACCCATATCCACTAGTAGGGTTGATGAGCTCATGGCTTCATATTCTCTTCCTTCAGAACCCTCCCCTGTTGTTTTTGTGGGTTCAAAGAGGAAACACCCCCATTTCCAACCAAACCCCTGAAGATCCTAAACCCAAACCTCCTGCTAAAAATAAAAAGGGAGTTGTTGGGTAGGCTCAAACTATTGCCGCCATTGGTCTGTGTGAACTAAAGAACACCCTTACTAAGAAAGGAGAAAAATGATTGTCGAAACCCATGCCAAACAAACAAAAAAGAAAAAGAATGGCATAACATTCTATATTGAAGAACCGCCCATTGAAAATGACGAGGATGACACTAGGTCGAGTATGGAAAGTTGTGTGGAACTTGCTTGCATCAAGAGGTCTAACCGCCTAGCTAAACATAAGCAGGAGGTCTTGGTTGATGATATTTCTAGTAGCTCGAAACATGACAAGGATTATGCTGACAACAAGCATGATACGATGGAGGAAATGAAGGAGTACAAGGAGGGACCCATTCACTTCCTAGAGCTTAATCAGATGATCCTGGAGGAGTCCACTTGAACCTCCTTCAATCATCAAGCTTTGGATGAAGAGACTAACAAGTCAGATGCTGTGAAGGAACACCAATGGCCTGCTAGATTGTATTTGTAGCCTAGAAAGGAAGCTCGATAGATTGACCCGATTCACTATAAAGATCATTAATCACTCAACTATCACTCTATCTACAATGCTGAAGGAGCAAGTTAAAAATAATTGTATAGAGTCTGGTTCCAGTACCAGTTCGATCACTGGGGATGTGTTTAAATTCCTCATGGAGGAATGGGAGAATCTTGTTTGGTGATGATCTGGGTTTTTGGGGTTTATTATGTTGTCTTTGAGTTGTTTTCGTGAATGGTTCATTTGTTGTAATTGGTTATGTTTTGTTATTTTGAACTGATGAAATCTGGCCTGAAGGGATTTTTTATGTTAAGGGTATTGCACCCTGTAAATTCAACTTATATTATCAAAAACATATTTAAGTTAACTTTAATTTTAACAGTTAATGGAATAGAAAATGCTAACTCCAAAATTATATGTAAAGTGTTGAAAGAAGTTTCCATTTGTAGGGGCTTGACCAAGTCACAAAGGAGATGGCACTATGGGAGGTCATTATGGGCCCGAAACAATGAATGTCTTCCACCAATATAGTAGAGCCGTTCCAAGAGCCTGAGTCATGAGGCATATAGGAGGCATGCTAAGACTCATTCAAAGACTGGTGGTGGTGAGTTGAGCACACAACTTTTGTTATTCCCAAGTAAAAAAACCATTGATTGCAAGAGTGGAGGCTAGAAACACGGATTTCTCAACACGTGACCATAGAGAAAAATAAAAATTTTCTAACAAAGAGCACATAGCCCACCACTTCAATGTATCACATGAAAAATGAAATGAAGCCACTTTTAAAATTGGCTGGGGATTCAAAAGTGACTCTTCTCTATACTTGACATTGAATGACCTCTAAACAACTTGTATGAAGGGAAAATCATGGAAGAGTAGTCTTCAAAGTCTATCCCTTAAAGAAGCACATGGTTTGCAAAATCAATGGTGACCTCTACAAAGTATGTGTGACCTCTAAAGACTAGGAATTATACAGGTGTAAGTGCACAAGGGGCTGCAAAGGACCATTTCCATATAGCAAATATCTCTTCTTTTCTCTTATAGATGGATCAAATGACCTACAAGAGTTCAAAAGTGTAGCCTTTGTTGTTAGTGATGTGACAACTATAAAGATAGGTTGCAAACATGTGGTTGTCAATGCCATAGAGGGAGATTGGGTCTTGTAGAGACTTGTTGGAAGGCCATTTATATTAAGGCACCATGCAATTGTGAAGAACACCTATTGAGGCTATTGGATATCCTCTCTTGAACAATAGAAATGAGAAGCCTACAAAATGAAAGCCCTGAATGCATAGATAATTCCTTGTGGTATGAATGAGGAGAGTTTTCCGCTCACAAAAGAGGCTTGAAAAATACTAGTCATTTAACTATAGCACCATATACAAAAATGTTAGATTGTGTGCCTACAATACCATGAAAAAATATTCACCTAGATTGAAGCTAAAATAGGCCAAAAAATATTGCAAAAAATTACATCATGGACATTGCAACAATGAAATAGTGACCAAAAGAGGATGAATAGGCCAATATTTTTACTCAAAATGTGAAATGGGTAGATGGTAAAATGGGAAGATGATAATTTGAACCTTTTCTATTTTTTTTACAACTTTTTGTATAATAGGCACACAAGCCCAAAAAATTACAAAAAATAAATAGTTATCAAAATTGACAAAACGAAAGGTATTTCTTCATTTCTTGAGCCTTTCAGATGCAATTGTGGTGTCTGTTTGGATCCACAATGATTTGTTTATAAATATATGTGAGAGAGTCACTTTGATGTGGGAAGAAACGTGCTCTCATGGCTCTGATACCATGTTGGAGAATACCAAGGTGAAAGAGCTCAAATTTATAACCTTCCACAAGTGAAAATATGAGCATAATAGTATGTCTATCAATATAATATGAAGAGTGTAAATATAAAATTATAAACCTTGATTATATATGCAAGGAAGATGAGGTAGTAAGGTAGGATTGAACAACTGTTAACCCTCTAAATATGCAACAAGTTTGTGAGCTCACTTGACAAGTGTGTGATAAAGTGTACGATATGTATGCAATAGGTATCTCAAGTGATAAGGAAACATGTTTCAATGCTATGAAGTGAGACAAAAGAATAAGAAACCTAAGCAAACTTAAGCTATGATTGTGAATAGGCCAATCCTAGAAAGGTGATTAGCTAATTAGGTGAATAATGACTCTATTTAAACTAACACATATAAATTAATGGACCTTGTAAGATTTAATCATGCAAGTGTGTCCTTTTGTCATGTACTATTCATGGGAACTAAAAATAAGCCTTTGTAAGTACTTAAAATTATTTATAAAACTCAACATAAGAGTGTTAGAAACAACATGTGCCCCTAGAATTGGTTACATCCATAGGACACACAAAATTATAGGAGAGGGAAAATATTACTTGAAAATAAGTGTAAGCTAGGTATATAAGGGTGTAATTATATAAATCAATAGTTACGAGGAATAAATCATGTATCAATCATATGAATTTCTTGAATGATAATCATGGTAAGCTTGTAGAGAAGAGATAGTATACAAAAAAATGATCTTGCTTCTAACATGGACAAACAAAGGATGGTGGTATGACCCTTGGTGACCAAGAACACTTGTGTAAGTATGTAAGACTCTGTAGTGAAATGTGTTCCCAATGTGATATCCAAAATCACAAGCACACATTAGTCTAGGTAAGGTGATAAGTTCCCAATGACAATTAAGATGTAAGCGTATGCCATGTAATTGATAATGTGGGGAGGACCCCGATGTAACCCTTATAATATACTTAGGTCATGGAGGTAAATAATTTGATAGAGAAGGAATAAACTTGATACCTAATGTGAAATAAATTAGAGGCATAGAATACACTTCCTACACTAATTTATAAGTGGAGGTATGTGAAAATAAACCAATAATATTTAGTTAAGTAATGAAATAAAAACAAAGGAAATATACCTTAACAAAATGATTTATGTAGGGGAAACCATTTTGAGAGGAAACCCCATTCCAAAGCCACTTAATTTATCATTCAATAATCAAAGGTTACAACACACTTGTAGAATCTAAACCTTTATAGGAGTATCACTAACCAAATATTTGGAGTAATTCTTGTAGTATAACAACACTGACAAAACTTGCCATCAAAACCTCCATATCAAGTACCTAATAAATAGGAGAAGTAATAAATAGAACCAAATAATAGTAATAATGAAACCATGACCTAGAACCACTTAAAATGTGGTTCCAAAATCTATACTTATAACACTAACACCCAAACCCCAATATGAGTCCACATGCTAAAAATCATACTCATTTCATTTTCCATAAGTTTGTCATAATCCACTCACCTACTTGGGTGTTCTATTATGAATCCATTATCTCAATTCAAAGATGATTTATGATGCATCATATCTTGCATCATAAGTTGGTCAACAAGTGTAACTCCCTCTTATAGCTTTTTTATATGTCAAATGTTTATACATTTACAATGTGGGAGGCCCAACTTCTGGAGGTCACAACTTTTGATTTGGTAGGTTGTTTGGGCCCATTTTTATAAATTTATAGAGGTCATAGATAGCTACATACTAGGAAATTAAGAACTTATTTCAAACAATCCAAAGTATTTATTTTGGCAAAAAATGACCTCTATAGCTTAGAAATTGAGTTCTTTTGTGTTTTCTAGCTTGAAAATTTATATTTTGTACATTTTGAACATTAAGAGAAATGTTGAAACACATTTCCAAAATTTTTACCACTTGTGAAACACCTTTTAATAATAAAGGGAGTACCAACACTATCAACTAAATGCTAAGGGATGAGAGACATATATACTCATAACACCACATGAAATTTAATGTGCTCATTTGCTTTGCCAATGTGTCTAAAAACCTCTACAAGGTGTCAATTTTATCAAGCATCACCCTCCCATTCTATACCATGTCATGAAAAAAATGGTACTGAACATCAATATGCTTCATCCTTGCATGGAAGGTCAAGTATTTTGACAAATATATGACACTCTAACTATCACATAGAACTATAAAATATTTTAGAGTTAGCCCCACATTTGGACACAAATATTTAAGCTATATGGATTCCCTACAAGTATGATTAGCTACCATGTAATCCAATTCTATAATGGAAAAAGTGACCATAGTTTATTTTCTACTCATCCAACTGATTACTCCACCAAACTTAGTAAAACTTATCCACTAGTGGATCTTCTATCAACATCCCAAATAAATCTAAATCCATAAATCCATGAATTTTCACCAAATTTTGGTAGCTTATATATAATTACCATGATAAAAAACAGATTACTCAAAGGCTCTCTAATAAAATTTGAAGACCCTCTTCATTGCATGCCAATGTACTCATTTAGTATTAGTCTTGAATTGAATCAAGACCCCTAGTGCTTGGGCTAGTATGGTCTATTATAAACCATATAATACATAAATCTAATAATACTAGCATAAGGTACTCACACCATGTCCAAAATTTCATTGGGAGAAGCTAGACACTACTCTATTGATAATTTGGCCCCCATTGATATAGGAACACATAATAGTCTACAAGCTATCATGCTAAATCTCTTCAACACCAAGTTCACATGCTTTCTATGGCCCAACCAAATATGTTTAATTTATCTATCTTGTTTATATCTATACCCAAGATGAACTTGGAAACCCTAATTCTTTCATCTTAAACTGCTAAAAGTTGAGACTTCAATTCATAAATTATGCCCTTATCGTTACCAAAAACCATATAAAAATTGTAATATGATAAAAAGGAAAGAATAATTATCCACATTATAATATATTTATTGATATGATTTGAATCTAAGAAACCCCAATCCCAACACAAAATAATAAAAAAATTGGTACCACATCCTAGGTGATTACTTAATACCATATAAAGATTTCTTCAACTTATAAACCAATGCTTTTCTACCTCTTTCAATGTAGTGCTTTGGATATGTTAGGTAAATTTATTCCTCTAAATAACCATGAAGCAAAGTTTTCGTCATATTCATCTACTCAACCTCAAGGTAAGAAACTACTACAATAGATAATAAAAACCTAATAGATGTCAGCTTAGCAACTGAAAAGAAAATCTCACCATAAACAATTTCCTCATTATTGTAATATCCCTTCACAAAAAAATCTCACCTTATACTTCTCAACATTTCCATTTGAATCAATCTTTATTTTTTACACCCATTTTCATCCAACAAGTTTTCATCCATTAGGAAAAGGTACTAAGTCTCAAGTGTTGTTTTTCTTCAGTATAGTCATCTCCTCATCCATGAACACTTTTTAGAAATTTGCATCATCCATACCCATAACCTCCTTCACAGTCCTCAGTTCATTAGTGTTAGTAATCAAATAAAAATAATCTCCAATTAAGAGGAGTATCCCTATTAGGTTACTATATTTTATGAATGGACCTCCTTAATGACTAAGGTGAAGGTTTTGTCTCCTCTTTGAAACTATTTGAACTATCTAAAATATCTTCTTCTTTGGATCCTTCTGGGCTTTTGGTTCAACCTTCTCAATCTTTAGGGGCAGTTGAACCATAATTTCCTTTTTATCCTTCTTTGGATAGAATGCTATGGAATAAGGTTTAATTTCTCTAAAGATAAAATATGCTATACAAATTTTTTGTGATCATGAGATCTCAAATCTTGTACCCTTTCATATTGATGTCATAACCAATGAAGATACATTTTGTAGCCTTGTTATTCAACATAGACCACTTTTCCCTAGGCACATGTGCATATGTCTCATAACTAAAGACTTAAAGATGTCTTATTGAAGGATTTTTGGTTGAACATATATCCATAACTATTTTGTCAATAAGAGTTGATGTAGAAGACCTATTAACTAGGTAAAAATATATGACAACTATTTCTATCCAAAAATATTATTTCAAGATGAATATGTTGGCAACACAAGGGCAAACAACTGAGAGGGGGGATGAAATAGTTGTCGCAATATACTTATTAAAATTATTCTCATATCTGATAAATATTTAAACATGAAAGCATAAACCATAACCACATAAAAAATACACATAACACAAATATTTTTACGTGGAATCCCTATTAGGGGAAAAACCACGGTGGAGGTTAGTCCACAAGATTATACTTTGTTACAAGTATTATAAATGGGGAATGCACATGCATTCAGGCACAATGCCTAGAGCTCACTACTCAAATATAAAAGGCTCACTATCCAAAAGAAGACTCACTGTCTTACAGTCATATTCACATTACATCCAGAAGATTTTGAATTGAGAAAATAGCATCTTCTAATGCCTGATTATAGTTCCGATAAAGCACATAAACACTTTCTTCTGCTGACTATTCTTCACACTTTACTTCTACCTTCGAAAGATTAGAACATTATCCGCACACAACATATGACATACACCACACACCATGCCCTCAAATGGTATAAAAAATTGATCATATATATCCACAACTAAGGATAACATCAACTACATGTCAGCCTAACAAAATATGAAATATGTACAAATTGTCGGCCCGAATCAATAAATAATTTATCAATGAGAACCAAACAATTTTGGGAAAAACATAGTAAGGACCCAAAACAACATGTATCGAACATGAAACACTTTAATAAATTATGCCTCAAAGATCCGCAACACGTTACAATCACCCTATCGGCCATGATCATGAAAAACATGAATTCACAGAAGAAAATCACCAATCGTGAGCATGCAACAATCAATGAAGACCAACAAAATAGATAGATAATGATCTAGAAACATCCACAAGCATCACGAGTCACCACAAAAGCATCCAAAACAACTCAAATTACTAGAGTCACATCATCTTCTTTTAGGAACACCAAATAAAGCAATAAAACAACTGTCAAAACACAAATACTCATAACTTAATCAAATATTTATATGAACCTCTGAAACTTCATGTGGATAAACTAGATATACTTGTCAAAAAACCCTTTAATCTGAAACTTCTTAATATCAATATACTAAGCTAGCCATCATACTAAACTTCATTGCATCACTAACAACCTGCAACTTATTTTATTACAATTTTCTCAATATCCTCGACATATACAACCTTAAAGACATTAATATACAACCTTAAAGACATTAATGGAAATAGTGTTGACATCAATGAAAACCACATATCAACAATATCCAAAAATCTCCCCCTTTTGGCATTGATGGTAACACATGATGTGAAAAAAACCATCAATGATACTTTCTCTTAGCACTTTCTCCCCCTTAGATTTTGACTCTTTTCTCCTTAAATCTTTCACATTTTTTTACAAGACTCTTCTCCCCCTTTGACATCAATGAAAAAGGTACACATTATCTTTCTCCACACAATCTCTGAGCCACATTTCTGAACATCTAACTACTCCCCCTAAGTAGCAGCCACCACAACATCAATCCAGATCACAAGATATGACTATGAAATGCATAGACTGATGCAAGTCATTGCATCTTAATTATGATTAGGAGGGATAATCACCCCTAGCTTCCCTCTGAGATACTCAAAAGTATCCTTAGGCAAGGGCTTGGTAAAGATATTTTCAATCTATTCCTTAATGGGCACATCCTCCAATCCGACTTCCTTTTCACTCACCTTCTCTCTCAAAAAGTGAAACCTGATAGATATATGCTTGGTTTTTGAATGCAACACCAGATTCTTAGAAATGTTAATTACACTTGAATTATCACAGAATATAGCAATAGGTTCATCATACACAACTCTGATATCTTTCAACATCTGCTTCATCCACAATACTTGAGTACAATTGTTATCAACAACAATGTATTATGCCTCTACAATAGATAAAGAAATGGCATTCCGATTCTTACTTAACCATGAAATCAACTTCTTTCCCAAGAAAAATGCACCGCCACTAGTACTCTTTTTTTCATTCACATCTTCTGCCCAATCAACATCAGTAAAAGCACTCAAAGTAAGGTCATCTTCTTTAGGATACCATAGCCAAAATCAACTGTCCCCTTCAAGTACTTGAAAATCCTTTTCACAACTGTCACATGAGATTCCTTAGGATCAACTTGAAATCTTGCAACAATGCATACAAAACTCATGATATTAGGTCTAGTTTGAGTCAAATAGAGCAATCCACTAGTCATGGATTTGTATCTAGTCTGATTTGTTTTAGGAGAATCATCATCTTGTGTCAAATTACATTTAGTCACCATAGGTGTACCAACTGGCTTTGATCTTCCATACCAAAATTGTTTAGCAATTATTTTACATACTTGGACTAAGATATAAAGATCCCTGTATCTAGCTGAGTAATTTTCAATCCCAAAAAGAATTTCATTTCTCCAATCATAGACATCTCAAACTCACTCTGCATCTCATTAGAAAACTTCATGCACAAACTATCATCTCCTTCAAAAATGATATCATCAACAAAGACTTCAACAATCAAATATTTATCATGATCAATCTTGAAATACAAAATACTATCAACAATACCTTTATTAAATCCAAGCTTAAAATAATACTTGTCCAATCTGGCATAGCATGCTCTTGGGGCTTGCTTAAGTCCATACAATGATTTCTTCAATTGGAAAACCATATATCCCTGATCAATCAATTGAAATCCATCAGGTTTCTCAATATACACTTTTTCATCTAGTTCACCATTTAGAAATGCTGACCTGACATCCATTTGATAAACAGTGAAATTTTTGTAAGCAACATAAGTAAGAAATAGTCTCACAACTTCAATCCTAGCAACAAGAGAAAAAGTTTCTTCAAAGTCAATTCCTTCCACATGAGAATATCCTTTACACACCAATCTTGCTTTGTTTCTAATAAATTCACCTTGCTCATTCAGTTTGTTTTGAAAGATCCATTTACTTCCAATTACATTTTTTTCCTGAGGTCTAGGAACAAGAATCCATGTATCATTCTTCTCAATTTGTAGTAGTTATTATTTCATTGCTTCCACCCAATTTTCATCTTTGCATGCTTCATTGACACTATTAGGCTTAGTCTTTGAGATCAAACATTATTCTTTTGCAATTCTTCTCCTAGTTTGGACACCTTTGTTCTTATCACCTATAGTATGATCTTCTGAATGATTTAGTATTACATACCTTGGAGTCTTAGGGTGTTCTTGAACTTCAAGCTCTTGTGATCTTACTTCTGCACTTTCACTGATTTCTTCCTCTTGATTTTCCTGATTCATCGAAATGATTTGAGCTTGATTTAGAGTCTGAACTTTCTTTCCTTTATTTGAATTGCCATTCTAATTGTCTGAATCATATCTACAGGTTCTAGATGGTAAAACTGTGTCTTCATCAAACTTGACATTAGTGCTTTCAATTACTTTCCTCAATCTCTTATTGTAGCACCGATAGGCTTTACTTTTAGTAGAATAACCAAGAAAGATTCCTTCAACACTTCTAGCATCAAACTTTCCTATATCTTCATCTCTTTTGATATAGCATTTACTCCCAAAGATTTTGAAGTATCCAACAATAGGCTTATGACCAAACCATAGCTCATAAGGTGTCTTACTGCTATCACCTTTGTCATGTACCCGATTAAGAGTGTAAATGATAGTACTCACAACTTCTCTTCAGTAGATATGTGGAACATTTACTACCAACATCATAGTCCTAGAAGCTTGTTGAATTGTCCTGTTCTTCCTTTCCACAAATCTATTTTTCTGAGGGGTCCGTGGGGTAGATAATTGTCTCTTTATCCCATACTCTTCACAGAAAGAATTAAACTCACCGAAAGTGAATTCACCACCTATATATGATATTAGACATTTAATCTTCAGACCTTTCTCTGTCTCAACCATAGCCTTAAAAATCTTGAATTTCTCTAGAGCTTCAAATTTTTCCTTTAAGAAAGTAACCCACATCAATCTAGAATAATCATCAATAAGTAAATGAAATACCTATCTCCTCGTAAACTTATGACTCTAGAAGGACCACACAAGTCAGTATGCACAAGTTCCAATAATTCATTTGAACAATGGAGTTTTCTCTGGAATGAAACTCTATTTTCTTCCCTAACTGACATTCCTTGCATATAGTATTAGTAGGTTTTATCAACTTAGGAAGATCTCTCACTGACCGAGTAGAGCTTATCTTGATAATATTGTCAAAGTTTACATGACACAATCTCCTATGCCACAACCAACTTTCATCAACTTGAGCAATCATACAACTTTTACTGGTAGCACTTAGGTGAAAGATATTACCTTTTGTTTTTGTACTAGATGCAATCACATTTTCAAAACTCCCCAATATTCTACACTTTCCATCCTTGAATTGAAGATCGTATCCCTTGTCAACCATCTATCCAACACTTAAGAGATTATTTTTCAATCCTCCCATATATAGGACATCATCAATATTGTGCTTACCATCAAGAGAAATGGATCCTCTGCCACATATTACACTAGCTTTGTCATCACCAAATATTAAAACACCACCATCATACTTTTCTAAGCTCACAAATTTAATTTTATCACCTGTCATGTGATGAGAGCATCCACTGCCAATCACCCATTCATCTTTTTCTTCAACTCTGGAAGCTAGAGTTTTCTCCACATTTATGCAACTAGTAGATTTAGTAGGTACTGGATTATTTTCCTTGATAGCAATAAATAACCGTGCATCCTTACTTAAATTCCCTTTCTCATATTCATCATCTGTCACACCTTCATCAGTAGCATAATAACACTTTCTTTAAAATCTAGGCTTGTTAGGTATTGGCTTAGGAACTCTTTCCAGACACCTTGAGGCAAAATGACCTATCTTATTGCAAGAAAAACATTTAAGAGGTAATTTTCCTTTATACTTACCTTCTCCTTTGGCTACTCTTTTGACAAAAAGTGCTTCAAGCTCATCTATTTTTCTATGTTCTTCTTCAATCTCTCTCATTTCCTGCTCATACTTGGACAATTTTCTAGAAGAACTTTCTCCTAGATCATATCTCTGCTTATTTTTTCTAGAGATAGTAGCTTTGAATGCAAATTATGTCTTAGGAAGAGATTCACCAAACTCACTTAACCCAAAGGCAACAAGCTTACCAATCAACATGTCTCTGGTTACATTTGTCACAGTCTGCATCTCCTCAATAGCAACAACTTTGTGTTTATATGCAGCAGGCAATGATCTAAGAATTTAACAACAATCTTTGATTCTTCCAATGTTCCACCAACACATCTGATAGTACACACAATTTCATTCACTCTTTGCATAAAAGAAGTGTTTTTCTCATCTTCACCCATTCTTAACATTTCATATTTCCCTTTCAAGCTTTGCAACTTAGCAATATTCACATGGGTATCACCTTCATACAAAGTTTCCAAGTTTTTCCAGATCTCATAAGCAGTCTTCAGCTCCATTACATTTGTCATCTCGAAATGATTCAGAGCACTAAAAAATGCTTCCTTAGCCCTGATATTGTACTCGACTTCCTTAATCTCACCTACAGTAGAAGGACCATTCCGTGGGATGATATATCTATTCTTTGTAATTGTCTAGTAAGGTTCACCAATGCATCTCAGATGACACTCCATTCGAGTCTTCTACAAAGAATAATTTTTTTCATCAAATCTCAGACTATCCTTCTTATATGTCACCATCCCAGATCACCTCAAGTGGTCAAGCTTCTCCAGAGGAAACTGCTATGATACCAATTGTTGGCAAGAAAAGGGAAGACAACTGAGAGGGGGGTGAATCAATTGTCACATAAATTATACTTATTAAACTTATTCTCGGATCTGATAAATAAACATGAAATTATAAACCATCACCACATCAAAAATACACATAATACCAATATTTTTACGTGGAAACCTTGTTAGGGGAAAAACCACGGTGGAGGTTAGTCCATAAGATCATACTCTATTAAAAGTATTATAAATGGGGAATGCACATGCATTTAGTTACACTGCCTAGAGATCACTACTCAAATACAAAAGGGTCACTTCCCAAAAGAAGACTCACTGTCTTATAGTCACATTCAGATTACATCCGAAAGATTTTGAACTAAGAAAATAGCATCTTCTAATGCTTGATTACAGTTCTAGTTAAGCACATAAACACTTTCTTCTGCTCACTCTTCTTCACACTTCACTTCTACCTTCAAAATATTAGAATATTATTCGCACATAGCACATGACATACATCGCACACCATACCCTCAAATGGTATAAACAATCAATCATATATATCCAAAACAAAGGATAACATCAACTACATGTTGACCCAACAAAATATGAAATGTGTACAAACTATCAGCCCAAATCAATTAATAATTTATCAATGCAAACCAAACAATATCAGCCAAAACATAGTAAGGATCCAAAAAAACATGTCTCAAACAAGAAACACCTTAAGCAATTATGCTTCGAAGATTCACAACACGTTACAATCACCCTGTCAGCCATGATCATGAAAAACATGAACTCACAGAAGAGAATCACCAATCACAAGTACAAAAATCAATGCAGACTGATAAAATAGATAGAGCATGATCTAGAAACATCCACAAGCATCATGAATCACCACAAAAGAATCCACAACAACTCAAATTACTAGAATCACATCATCTTCTTTTAGGAACACCAACTAAAGCAACATAACAACTGCCATAACACATATACTCATAACTTAATCAAATCTTCATGAAAACCTTTGAAACTTCATGTGGATAAAATACATATACTTTTCAACAAACCCTTTAATCTGCAACTTCTTATCATCAATATACTAAGCTAGCCATCATACTGAACTTCACTGCATCATCGACAAACTACAACTTATTTTACTATAATTTTCTCAATATCGTTGACATATATAGCCTTAAAGACATTAATAGCAATAGTGTTGACATCGATGACAACCACATATCAGGAATATCCAATAGAATCCATTTAACATACAATTTGAAGTAAAGATGATAAAATTGAATGTTAGAAGACTAAAACATATTTTTACTCCATCCTACCACTAGTGTTATTTTCACATTGGGAGGTTTGATAGTTAATAGATCCATATTAATTTTATTAGTAGTATGTATGTAATTAGAGTTATGCCATGCAAAACCACTTCTAGAAATGTAGATCCACAAAATGGGTGTCCATGAAAGATCTTATGTGAGAGGTTACCTTGCATATTTCTATAGCCAAGTAAGTCCTAATATCACATGTTTCTCTTGAGCATGAAGATAGTAAGTTATCAAACATTAAATTTGTGATAGTTCCTATTGTAAGCCTTTTGTTCATACCTCCAACATTTCCAACCTTTATCGAATCTTAAGGTATAGAGAAAGATTGACCTCATTTAGTTATTTAAAAATGTATGATACTTCAAATATTACTAGAGGTGTAGTGATGGTAATAATTATTGTCTATATCTATCATCTACTATGATGGATAATATTTTTTCTAAATATCTTAAGTATGGGGTCTATATTATTAATATGTTCTACCTTATGATCTCTATGTTGCTAGATCTTCTACACAAGGAAAATATTATATCCATTTAGAAAATATGAAATGAGAGAGAAAAGCATTTTCTCACTCAACAAATAGTTTTTATATCACCTTTATCTTGATTCCTTATTGATTTCATAGTCACCCTTGAACAACCTATATTATCCATTTAAGATATTTTTCTTGGGCTAGGTTGTATAATAGCCACACTTGCCAATTATTTGTAAGTATGAATAGTAGACAATGAAGGCCTTAGGGATATTTATGCTTTAGTTATTACCAAATTAAATTTCATTATTATTATACAATTTTTTTTTATCATTGTATGATTTCTTATTGTCTAATATTCTTCTTGTAGTGTAGGAAAATGTACTCCTTTACATTTTCACACTATGTTTCCATCCCCTTAATTGGACTTAATTAAGCTTCTAATTTCTTAAATTATGCATTCCCAAGCCTTAATATTCCCGTTTTCCAAAAGGGAAACCGACATTAAAAAAATGCTAACATTATTTTAAACACATTGGAAATTATGTGTCCTAGATTTAGGTCCCAGGACCCATTTGCCCAAGGGCGAATGTGTCCTCAAGTGCCAAGACCCAATTTTTAATATGTTTTTGGTGGAATTTTAATGATTCAAATTCAAGTTTCAAATTTCAACTTATGGAATCTATTTTTTGGGAAATTAGATAAACACTTATAAATACATAGTATTTTATCAATTCAAACGTAAGCATACATAATCAAGAGATCATATGAGAAAATATTATTGTCAAGAGCATTGAAGAGTAGATTTATCAAGAATCTACAACAATAATCAAGATTATATCACCATGTCAAAGTTATGTGTGTTCATATTATATTTTGGAGCTAACATTGTGATGTAGGTTTTTAAGAATTCAAGCATCAAATCAAGAAATCATTCAAGACAATTAAAGCAAGATCTAGTCCTTAGAGAGATGCATTAGACTTCGGTCCTCTAAGGGAAGCCATTAAGGGTTTGATGAGTTGTGACATAGATTTGTTCATTCATCAATCCTTGTCATTTATCATTATCTTTCATTATCAAGGTTTAATTACCAAACTGGGGTTTGACCAAGGTAAATCCCAATTCACCAAAAAAAACCATTTTACCTCTCTTTGTGTGTGTAGATTTGTAGGTGAAGAAGGATTGAAATTGGATTAAAAGAGCAATTTTGCAAAGTTGTCAAAGTTGTCAAGTCACAAAAACTCACCTGCAAAATTTATTTTTGAATTTTCAATAGTGAAATTTAGTGGAATCAAGAGTGTAGATCTAGGATCAGAGGACTGTGAAATCAGATTTTGGACCCCTATACAAAGACCCATTCACCCTAGGGAAAAATTATCTTGGTAGGACACTCAACAACCACTTTTGGTGATAGGTACACATAATTATGCCCTTCTCACATCTGATTGAAAGTTGTAGTTTCTATTTGTGCTATCCTTTATATATGGGTTTAAAGTTTTACATCACATAATTGAGTTCATTAAGTATTTTATTTTCATCTCCCAAAAGTGCAATTTAGTCATTTTCTATCATAAGGAAAAATCAAAGATACCCCATTTCCATATAGTTGTCTGACCTCAAGATTGAAAGTCAATTCTATCCATGGGAGAGATCTCATTTTTTATAATAAAATTAAAGGAAGAATAGGTGTGCTAATTCATCATTTCATTATGGTGAACCCATTTTACTCCTAACCTATTCAACCTATTTTTCTTTGTTTTACTTCTAATACTCCCTGAATATTGAAATGGATGGGAAAAGGGGAATCCTAAAATAGGGCATCCTAGGTCCTTCATACAAAGAACTAAGACACTAAGGATGTCCCTCTTCCCACAATTTCATTAAACCTAAGATATTACAAGGTGTAGATATTGACTGTCAGCCCTAAGGTGAGCCAATCAGACTTGAATCTCTAGGTTCCTTAGGATAGTAGGATTTGGAACTAAATGGAAATGATTCGATGCAACTAAACCTAATGAACAATATGACCTAGATGATAAAATTCAAGATCCTAAAGCTACAAGAATCAAATTTATAGTTTGTAGGAAGATCTGGGAAGGGTCTAGACACATGTACCTAGCATTAAAATTTGGTTCTAAGCAGTGCTAAAGGATAGGTTTGCCCTAGGGCAAATAGGTCCTGGGAAGGGTGTCCAGAAAAATATTTGATTGGATTTTGGCTTCAGTTTGACATAGGTCCCACTATCCGAAAGTCATAAATAAGATCTGTAATTAAGTTTTCATGGCTTGACAAAAATGGTGACAACTTATGCAATGTTGCAAAATTTCTCTTTGATATCCTTTCGATCCTTCTTTCACCTATAAATTTGCACATATAAAGAGAAGAAATATTGTTTGTTTTTGAATGGGGATTTTCCTTAATCAAACCCCGTGTTTGGTAATTAAACCTTGATATAATGATAATGACAATTGATAAATGGAAGGAATGATGACTGAACACTTGCTTGCTACAACTTACCAAACCTTTAATGGCTTCCCTTAGAGGATTGAAGTTAAACACATCACTCCAAGGAATTAGATCTTTCTTTGCTTGATTTGTTGGATACTTTAATGCTTGGATGCTTTGAGGATTAATAATGCGTAGTAGCCTTCACAAGATGGCATGCAAACACATAAGCTTGAACATGATGATAGGATCTTAAATGCTACAACAAATGATTGATAAAACTGCTCTTGAATGCTCTCAAGACATTAATAGTTTCTCATATGAAGTCTCCAAAAAGTGTTTTAGAATTCTTAGATTTGAATTGATAAAAAGACTGTATTTATAGGTGATTCCAAAAGCCAATAATTGCATATGAAATTTGAATCATTAAAATACTACCAAAAACATAAAATTTGGGACCTAGGACTTAAGGAGAACCCATTCACCCTTGGGTGAATGGGTCCTAGCCAAAAATTCCAGGACACATTCATTTAGGAGTGATTAAAATATTAATTATATTAATTAAATTTAGGTTTCCCTTTTAGAAAACAAGCAAAATAAGGCTTTAAAATGCATAATTTGGCAAATTAGGAGCTTAATTAAGTCCAATAAATTAAGGGACTGAAACATAGTGTAAAATTGTAAGTATATACAATTTCCTACACTAAAAATATAATGGATCATTTCTCTACACAACTCAAGTCACCTTAGCTTTGTCTTAGATAGCTATTAGAGCGTATATGAATAATGTTCTTTTTAGATTTTTTAATAATGAAAAAATACCCTTTGTTTTTTTCTATTAATTTTTTAATCAAATAAAATCTATAGTAAGTAGGCAATAGTAATGGATGATGTAGAAATTAAAAGATTTAGATTCTATGAACTTGCATGTGCTTTGAGATTATATCAATGATGGCCAAACACTCATATAATCACATGGACTAATATGTGGTAGCATAGTCAACCCCTAATTTTTTTTTGTCACTTAAGTTTGTCATGCCTTAGATGAAAATAGAGGTTCTTGGGCCTTTGAGAAGGATTGTGAGGTCCATTTAACTCTATGAGGCACTTTATATAAATGTCCTAGGAGAAAAATATCAAAAAATGAGAAGTGTTTTGTAGATTTAAAACTCTAATACTATGTTGGAGAAATGAAAGAACTCACAAGAGCAATAATTTGACAAGCAAGACAAAATACCTTCCATACAAGAGACATAATAGAAATAATTTCTATATTACCATAAACAACAAATATAAAATTAATAGAATGAATAAAATAACATTACTATAAAGGAAAAATCAAACCCTAGATGAAACCTTAAGACAAGCTAATATCATGAGAAGTTTCTTAATCCTATGGCATGAGACACTAAATGTAAAATTACCCGAGTAAGCTTAAGAAACAAGACATTAATAGTTCCTAAAGTGAAACTAGTTAGATAATGTACCTTTTTCATGCTAGTGTTCTATCTTAATCTATAATTAGAAGTTTTCTCCAATGATAGCTATATTAGTCTTTTATGTATTAATTTCCAATTTATTAACATGTTAGTACCTTCATTTTTATTCTTTATCATAATAATGATCTACAAGTTCTATTAAATTATTAATTTAATTAGCACGATTTAATCTTAAGATTATTTCCTAAAATATATTAATACAATTCTATAATAAATCTTTTGAAAAATATAAACTATTAAGAGAATATTAAAATGATTTCATATACTATAAATCATCTTTAATATTCTCAAATTTAAATCAAAATTCAATCTTTATATAATATAATTAAAATTTTATTTAATATTTAGAAAAATCTTTTAACATATAAAATAATATTTAATTCTTTGATAACAAAATTATTGAACAAAATAACCTCCTTTTTACTTAAAACCACGGCCACATACTTTATACTATTTTTCTCTATATCTCACCCAACCTTAATATCCTTACCAAGTCTAAAAAATTATAACTAAAACTTATCAAGTATCTAACCCATTGCTTTTAAAACAAAATGTTAATATCCCAAAATTCACATTTGTTGTTTTTAAAGTCCTAAAGACTTTGGGACATGATATCTTATTCTCAAGATAAATGTTTTCATGTTATACATCTATTAATCTTTAGTTAAATAAAATTTTATGAGAGATATTTTTTTTGGTTAATTAGGAATTCTAAGGTGCAATAATTTTGTTAATACTAGGAGAATCCAAGGAGTATTATTATTTTTCTATGATAGAACATAAAGGGCACCTTTTTTTTCCTATTAGTTGACCTCTACTTATATTAGGTTGAGTGGGTTATTCATATCTATTTACGAATGACAACAATCTTGTCTATAACCATCTTAATATGAACTAATCAAGTCAAATAAATAACATTGCTAATAGATATTTTCTAGACAAGGAACATAATTTGAATAAAAGATTGTTTATATTTTGAGGATTTAAATAATACAATAATTAAATTTAAATAATCATTATGAGTGATACAATTAAATGTAAACATAAAGTTAAAAGATAAATGTTTATGTGGTTAAATAAATTAGATATAAATGTTTATGATTGGATCAATTTATGTTATAAGATCTAAGTTACAAATTTTATAGTTAGTTTATTTTTGATGTATGTTACATTGTCAAATCTAATTATGAGTAATTTTTTCTACCTTGGTTTAATCTCATCTCCTATAGTTAGATGGTTTTGAATTTTGTGTTTCTATAATGTTATATGATTTTGGGTCAATTTAGTATTAATGAATAATTTTTAGTGTTTGTTGTGCTAGGATTGAAGTTTGGAAACTTCTTTAAACATTAGTTAAACCCCTTTTCTTGTTCTCACAAGGTTTGAAAACATAAAATACACATGAATGGAGATGCCTAAAGTGTATTGTCTATTGCTGTAATGAAAATTACTCTAATATGATTTGATATTCCTTTGAATATGCACTTAAGGAAAAATGATAATAAAATGTATAGAAGTACATGAAGGAAAAAAAAGGTAATATGATTTGATATTCCTTTCATAGTATTGAATGGGGTTAGGATCTATTCATATTGTCTATGCTTTATTATCATGTAGAAAATTATAGATTGATGTAAAGTAGACAACATTACACCAATGACATAGATCCACATTCTACCAAAAATAAGGTTATATGATAAAGCATCTGGCATTACATATATTAGGAATAATGGGGCCAAACTCAATATGCAGTGTGATTTTTGTGAGAGATTGGTTGCCAACATTATCAAAGACATAAATCGATAAATTTGTAGAAGAAATAGAAGAAGGCTCAAATTTAATGCGAGGTAAAAAAATTGATATCATAGACATTGAGTCATGATTTGGATCAACTAGGGTACGTTTGATACCAAAAAATATTAGAAGGAGATTAGATTGATTCTAAACTTCAAGGGGAGGAAGTTCATATTGGTGGAAAGTGATATAATTTAAATTAAAATAAAATCATTCAAGAATAACAACCACATCTTTGGGCTTCATAGAAGATTTTATATGTATATTTTAGAAGGCTCGCTGAAGGGAACTATGATAAGAAGGTAAAGTTTGCATTAGGTCCCAAAGAGCGATCTTAGTTTTTGGAGCTTGAAGCTTTTTAAAAATATCATATTCTATGGAACTCTTGATAGAAGGATGGGAAGGTGGTGGAAGAATAGTGTTTGGTGGAGGAAGGGAAACAAGGGTAGGAGGTGCCTGCTTATTTAACCTAGTGTTATGTGTGTGAGCTACCAAATAGTAATCAACATCCATAGGCACATTAAAAGTAATGGATTTATCTATTTGAACATAATAACTCAAAGGTTGTGGTGTTTTTGGAACACCATGAATGATTATTATAGGATGAGGATATGAAGTTGAATTGGGTGTTACATGCATAAATATTTTAGGAATAGAAGAAATATTTTAAATATTAATAGAATTATCCAACATCCCCTTAGCGGGTGAGATCGAGTGATCAATAATGATAGAATCAACCATGTGGCTATCTTGTTAAGGAATATGAGAAGTATGCTCAACATATATCCATGGGAGACTCAATGTGAGGTGAGGATCTTCATCGACTAATGCTTCATCTCTTGAACGAAGAGAATACATGTGAAGACTAAGTAAAGTAAATTTAAGGAAAGTGTTAATGATGTCATCCTTTTGCAATAAAATATCCTCAAAAATAGGAATAATTTGAAAAGAAGGATCAAAATAAGAGAGTGACATAGGAAGAGTTAAGTCACCGTTGAACATGCAAGGAATGAAACATCTTCAACTTTATGAGAAAAGTTAGAAATTGATGTAAGAAAATAAGATATATTTTTTCTTTATAAATTAGGAGTAGGTTTTAAGAAATGCATAGACAAGTCAATTGAAGGTTACTATAAAAAAAATAGAAAATAATTTTTTAATTTTATTTTTGAATTTATTTTTGAATAATGTGTTTGAGAAGATTTTAAGTGTGAGCAACACATTCACCAAAATATAATAGATAAAAAATTGACTCTAAAAAAAGGAAACTAAATTTGGTTGAGAGTATTTTCACCAATTACAATAGGATGCATCAACAACTTTAAACCTATTTAAAATTATATTGATTATGCCTTCTCTAAGGGTTTGATCTTAAATAGAAAAATAGAAAAATAGAAATAGATAGTTAAAATTCTTAATAAAACCAAACTGGTGAAGAAATATACTAACAAAAAATAATAGAATTTTTATCAACATAAATAGAAATTACAGACAATGAGGAGCTTGGATTGAAATCTGGAAGTCTCTGGCTCAGAAACTAAAATTTCATGAGGATGTATGTTCATTGTGCTATCATTTGTACAAATAGAACATGAAAAAGCTCCCAAAAATTGTGAAAATCCACCCTATTGTTCATCTAGCCTACAAAACTAGAAACCAAACACACTAGAAAATACTATATAGTAGAATAAAAAAAGTAAAATTAATAACAAGATTTAAAATTTTTAATTAACCAATAGAAATAAATTTACAAGTGGTAAATCACTTGCAAACCTCCATGCAGTTGTCTTCTCTCAAAATACATATAAATACAAGAAAAACATAAAATGTTTTGGGCTATTTGAGGATTTAACCTAGTCAAATCCCTTCTTTGGTATTTCTACCTCTATAGTAGCCAATATTGAGGATTAGATAGAAAATAGTGTGCGAATTCTGGAACTATCCCAAGTGTGCCTTGGAATGGTTAGAGTTGTGTATGTGCAATAGTGAAACTAAAAGAAAGAAAAATGGAAGTGATAATCCCAAGCTTCTTGGGGGTGCAACAATGAGAAATAAAAAATAGTATCCCTTGTAGAGGCTTGAGGGAGGCAAAGAGAGAAATAGAGAACTCAAATAATGTTGTAAGAGCATTATAAAAGGTTTTAGATCTTGAGAGGGTTGTAGAAAGTTGTAGAGTGTAAGAAAACCAAGAGAGAGCCAATAATAAAAATAAAAATTCAAAAAGAGAGGAGGAAAGATGAAGATCCTAAAAATGCATTTATATTGTCTCAAGCCATTTCCATTGACTTAAGAGGTTGACAAGTGAAAAATGCTCATAAATGGTCAATAAGCAAAAAATTATCACAAGATGCTAGCATGAAGCACACATGTTTGTGTGATGTGCCAATGCATGAATAATTTTTAAGCTAAAAAATTATAAAAGACTAGAAAAACATAATGGTAACACAAAGGTGACACCAAAAGTTGACCACAAGAAATGAGGCCTAACCACCTTAAAAGAAAATAGGCTAATGCGAGGGATGGAATGAACCTACAAAATTACTAAGGGTACATAAAATAGAACATGGAATTGCAAGGGTACACAATTTTTGATGTTGTACATCTATATAATTACCTTGTTAATCTATAAAAATTGTGCCCATTTCTTTATGACACATATTTTTGGATTCTTCATGTGTATCTCCAAATCACCTTTTAAGAAAGGATGATCATATATATCATATTGATGAATATGTAAATCAATCTTAATAACCAATTCAAAAAAAATCCTCAAATACATGACATGCACCATTGATGAGAACCTTTCTTTATCATCTAAACCTTGACCTGAGTATATTATACCTCGAACACTAAATGTTCTTTTATATCAATTATTATATTTTAGATGTATATAAAGTTTAACACCATATAAATTAACTAGTTTTCTACCAGGTGAAAAATAAGAGAGTATCAAAGTCTAATTTGTTGTTAGAGATTTTGACATGCTATCCATGTCGTATCAGTCTTTCTTTGGCTACACTCCTTTAAAAACATTTATTTAGCTAATTCAAGTTATGATTATTCTACTATAAGAACACAACCAAAGAATCTTGTTTCTTTTCTTATATTTTTGGTTAACCTTATTTTTATTGAAAAGGATATGAAACTATCTTAGCTTAAATTTTCACATTTGTGTTTATTTATCTTCGGTTGTATGCTCCTCTAGAACTAGATATATTTATGGATGTGTTTCAATTTTTTATTCTATCATTAGTTAAAGTTAAAAAAGTTTACAAATTACTATATGAAGTATCATTTGTTTCATAATCCATCATATCAATACTATAAATACATCATATCAGTAATATAAAGCCTCAAATCAAACATGATGCTTTTTTAATTTAACATATTTGCTACTTTTATTTTCTATTCTTTATTTTAATATTACTTCATCAAATTTTAGATTTCATTTCTACATTATATTTCATATAATTTTAAAGTTAGATCCTTAATATTATATTTATATATTTAAAAATAGATAATTAATTCATAAATACATTTTTATAAACATTAAAAAAACTACCAAGACTTACATATGAAAGATGGATGATGACTTCAATAAAAATAATTAATTGTGTATCAAATTTCAAATATACAAAAATATAATTAAATTATTCAATAATAGAATACTAGAATACTAGAATATAACAACAATTTTCTTATCTCATTTTGAATATGATACCTACTAATATTATTGATAAATTTCAAACCATGATTCACAAAGATAATTTGAGATTTTGACATGAGAATCTTTAAATAAATTTACAATCCACTTAAAAAATAATAATTTAATTTTAAAGACATCATAATTTTTTATAGATTCTCAATGAATGAAAATACATTAATTTTTTATTAAAATTCTAAAGAGCTCACCAAACATCAATAAATGAATTAAGAAATTAAACTTTCAATTAACTAATAATTTTCTATTCTAAAATCAAATATAAACATATAAATTAGATTATTTTAAGTAATAATTTTTTTTAAAAATTACCATTCAAAATAATATTAGAATAAAAATAAATCAGAAAAAACAATAAATTTCAATTTTAAAATATTAAAAGAGATTTTTGATCCATCTTGTCACTAAAATTATTTTAAATATTAAAATTTAAATAATCAATAGATCTTTCATTACATCATTAGTATGAACAATCGAAATTGTATCATATAGAATTACTTTAAAGATACCGATCCATAAAAGAAATATCCATATGAAATCTTACATTAAAAAATAATCTTATATATTTTACTCTATCTCACTCAACCTTTGTATTTATCAATTGTGAGAGCTCAACTAAAAGTTATCAATTAAGGTAGCATCAAATAATTCCATTACTTTTTAAAATCTTAGACTTTTGGGACATACCATCTTATTCTCAAATTTTTTTTCTTCATATTATGCGTGTGTTTTACTCAAAAGATTTGTAGGTAAATAAGAATCTAGGAAATATTTTATTATTTTCTACTTTAGGATCCTAAGGTATAATATAGTGTCTATTCTAGGAGAATCTATGGGCATTATGTAGAAGGATCCTAATGTTTTCCTACTAGTTGACCTCTCATTTGTATTAGATGAAATGGGTTATCCACATCTATTTCTCAAAGTCAATAGTCTTGTTTATAGTTATCTTAATATGAGCTAGTCAAGTCAAATAAATAACAAAGCATATCCCTAAAAATAATATCATGATTCTAGGGCTTAGATAATGTAATAATTAAATTTAAATACTATTATAGTAGATAACTAAAGGTAAGAAGATATTAAATGTAAATAATTTAAATAACAATGTGAGTAAATGTAGATTAGTAAAGGAATTCGAATAAAATATTATATTATTAATGATTGATTAAAAATTTAGAGAAAATAAAGGAAATGATCTTGTTCATATCGAGAGACATTCTACAATGGAAGCAAGGGGTGAAGTGAAATGGTGTGATTGTGTCAACAAAAAATATTATTTTTACCTTAAATTTAACGATCATTTATATGTCAAAATATTGATATTTAATTTTTTTGAAATCATCTGCACATAACATTTATTCCTACTTGTATTAACTTAACTAAAATAGTTCTAAACTAAAATAAAATAACTTTTAAATAAATAAAGTAACTTCAATTTGATATCTCTTAACATTTTTTTTAGCTAGATGTATTTAATAGTTATTGTAATGGTGAAATTCATATATTTATGCTATTTTTATTTAGTTTTGTATTTATTTTGAGTAGAGTGTCTTGATATATAGATATATTGACAAACAAGATAATTTTATGTTGATTTTGGTCCCTTTCCTTGATATATAAACCTTAATCCCAAGAAATGTGTCTTTGGAATAACATTGAGAAAACTTTTGAGCTTTATTGCCTCTCAATGGGGTATAGAATTTGATCTTACTAAGGTTGAAACTATCTTGGAAATTCCATACCATAAAAATATAAAGTAGATTCACAATATACATGAAAAATTATTGTCCATACAATGGTTTATAGTTCAACTTGTTGATAAATGTCACCCATTTTCTCATCTTCTAAAAGATATTAGTGTTTTTTTGGATGAATTTTGCCAAAAATATTTTTAAAATTAGAATATTTTTAATTATCACTATTTATTATGGATCCAATACCAAAAAATCCTCTACTCTTGTATATATCAACTACACCAATTTATTTGGGGGATATTTTAGTACAAGATGATGAAGAGAACCATGCAAGAGAAATAGTTATACACTAGTAGGATATAAGCCTTAACATACAACCATGAAATGAAAATGCTTAGAAATTATTTTTTGTACAAAAAATCATGACACTACATGCTTAGTCATCAAATAAAGCTCATTGCTAGATTTGATCCACTAAAATACCTCTTATTTAAAACTTCCTTTATAGGTCATATGATTAAGTGGACAATGTTATTGAGTGAATTTGATATTGAGCATGTAGATGAAAAAGTGATTAAGTTGTTATAAATTTATCATGCAAAGCACCTCTTATGGATAATGTTCCTTTGGTCATAGTCTTTCTTGGTGACTGTATATTCACCATTAAACAACCCTCCACATAAAAGTTATATTTTGATGGTTCTTGTACTAGTTATGGGGTAGGTGTTGGAATATTGGTTGTCACATCTTAAAGAGACTTCATACCAAAAACATTTAGACTATTCTTCTCACGTGTAAACAATATCACTAAATATGGGAATTTTTTTATTGGTTTTAAAATAACATTCAATTGAAAATTTAACATCCCTTTACTTATGACAATTATTAACTAATAATAAAATAGGTTAATGATGAATATTAGAAAAAATAAAATAAAATAAATCACTTAGAAATGAGTGGTAGATAATATCAAGTAGTATTTTATGCACATTTAGTTTGAACAAGTATCTCATATTTATAATTGAGGTGTAAATGATATGGATACAATTGGATCTCTCTTGGATATGCCATAGACTATTCAAAATTATGAACCAAATTCATTGAGAAACTCCTAATACCCACATATTATGTCCTATATTTTTAATTTGTATGAAACCTTGTTTGTTCTAATTCACCTTCATATCATGATATTTATACATACATCCATGATCAAAATTTACCATCTAACCTTTCACATTCCTAACATAAAAAATTCTCATGTATCTCTTATTTCTCTATCCTTGGTGATATAATATATTGAAGAGGTTTTGATGGTTCCTTAGGTGTCTAAGAAGGAATTCAACTAAGATTAAAAATGACATTGAAATATTTAAAGAGTAGAGTGTTTAAAAAAATGTATTTGGCATAATCATCATCTAATATAGTATTTTATTTTGCTAGTTGTTTAATAAGAGATCTTAGATTATTTATGTTGTTAGACACTTAGTTTTTTGTTCATCTTCAATATGAATAATTGAAGCTTTAGATCAAACTTTAAATTATTGATTTTTTTCCAAAAAAAATATTCAAATTATCCTAAATTTTTAGGGATGATTTTTTTAGATCTACATGATGTAGCTTATAATGTAAGATAAAAAGATCAATAATTACTTTGAATTTACCATTTATTCTCTATAATTCCAGTAATTTATTTGTATTTGTAGATGATTTTTTTATTCCTATTTGAGATATATCCCTATTGGTGATTGACATACCTCGACCATGAATCCTCTATGCATCACATAATAGATGCAAAGGCTCTCTTTTAAAACATAATAATCAACTAAGCTTAGACATAGGGCCTTCCCACTCTAATACCATATTAATAAAAGAGATATGATTTCATCTTATATATAAAAGAAATAACACAATATAATATTATTATATATTGGAGTGTCAATTAAAAGGGGTTCATCTCCTTATGTAGAGTTTGAGAATGTAACCAAAAATAACTTAATAACCAACTTTTATCAACACCACTAAATTGCTAGCATGAGATTTTGACAAAAGGTAAGTCTAATATTCTAAGGCAACCTAATTAGATTGGCCTATTCATCATTTTTTGTTATGAAGTAGGTATAGTTGGCCTTTCCAATCAAGAAGAAAAAATAGTAAAAGACCTTGATAACATCATGCACTTGAAAATATACTATTGTTGATCATTGTTGATGATGGGTCCACTCTTCATCAATTAACATATTTTAATACTCTTATATTTCATAAGCCTTGGTGGGTTATTGCACCCATTTTTGGGTTATTTAGTTATACCTATGCCTTGAAGACCATGATTATATCAATATGCTCTTTTAAATTTATCGTTTGACATGATTAACATTATCACATGATCATGTTTGGCCATTCTGGGTTATTTGAAGAGTAGTCCTATGAGTTTATGTTGATACACTTTTCAAGTCATATTAAGGGTCACCATGTTGTTCCTCCTTTACATTTGAGCCATCATTTCCATATTTTTCATATGGAGGAATAATGTATTCACCCATTTTATATTGGTGTTATTGTCAAATAATTTGACATGGGGGGCATTGCATGTGTAACGTCATAAATTGTAATCCCTTTTAGGTGTTAGTACAATTTAACGCTTATTTTTGACCTAATTTAGTGACCCTCAAGTATTAAAGCATTTCAAGCATCCCTTAATCAGTCCCTAATTTCCAAAGTCATGAATTCCATGGCCCATTTTATCATTTTCCGAAAAATTGCAAGCATAAAACAAATATACTTATCTAATAATTTTCTCCCAACTCTTTAAGTTCTAAAAAATAGGGTTGGGACACTAGTGCCCAGGGTGCCTATGTCCCCCTATTTTAGCTCCAAATTCAAATATGTCAGAGGTGAAATTTTATTATTTGAAATTCAAATATCTAAAGCCGACTAGCGAGATCTAATTTTTGGATAATTAGATTAAATGCCTATAAATACCTAATATTTTCACCATTTGAAGGTTAATTCAAATTTTGGAGAAAAAGAGAAGCAATAGATCATTATATTCCACCACATACATTTTCATGTGTAGCTCTTCAAGCTTGTTTGTAGATTTTATCAAGTCTTATCCTATGATTGAAGATTGATGACAAAGGAAGAGCATGATGAATTCTAGGCTTGGAATGTGCTCTTGGCCACTTCCTACAACCTAATGACTTGTTTACTAAGTGCTCTTATCTTCAAGCTTCACTCTAGTTGCAACCTAAGGCAAGGTATCATTCTATTTCAGATTTACTAAGAGTATTTAACTTTCTCTTAGTTAGATATTGTCATTTGTCATATAGGAATCATTCTATAATGCACTTGAGTAGGGTTTTCATGCATTATTAGCTCATAACAACCTTAGATTAACTTAAGGTTAGGGCACACAGACTTTTAACTATCAAACCTTTAGCTATTTGTGGAGGTGGAAATACTAAAGTAGGGGTTTGACTAAGGAAAACTCCTATATAACCACTCCACCATCTCTCTTGCAAATTTATCATAGGTACAAATTCGAAAATGGAAATTTGTAGAGCAGAAACCAAAGAGAAAACAAAGAGTTACAGGTCCAAATATTCAAATCTAAAAAAGGCCTATAAGGATAGTGGCACGCTCGGAGGAAACACCCTTAGAAATTAGGCTCAAATTTATATCGCAGGTGCCCATAACTCTATCTTTCTCAAATCTGGTGTTGAACTTCTGTTACTACTCAATTGTCAAAATCTTTCATTTTCAGATTAGCACATATAATGTAATTAGGTTAACAAAAGAAATTAAATTCCAATCAATTTACAAGGCTTAAAAGGATCAGATTTAGGTTTGATTGACTCAAATTTTCATGGTTGAAAGTCAATCTAATCACCTTGTTGATTTGCATCGTAATGTTCTCTTGAAAAAGGATTGATCCTAGTGTTCTATGCATTAGACCTAGGATCCCTTTTTCATCAAAACAACATGTTCATCTTTCCACATTGCTATATCTTATTACATTATCTTTCCCATATATGGGACATCTTATTCAAATTGAAAAGCCACAATTATATTTGACATTGTCATATTTTTGAGTCATCTCAATTGCATTTAGGAAGTATTACACTAAGCACTCTTGTTCCTTCTTATGGGCCCTTGGCCATACTTTTTATTCTATAACATTAGGGACTAAATCCCTTACTAACCTTTGTGTTCTCATGTTTATGTATGCCACATTGGAGGGCACATGACTTTCCTAGTACTCTATATAAGTGTTACTATGTTGACAAGGTCTACAAGATCCTTTCATTTCCCATGTTACCGACAACATTATTATTGACAAATTTCATCTATAGCCCATGTGTTTACACAATTTAAAAAAAAATTATTTTATGTATTTATATTTTTATATGACTTGATGTTTCTATTATTTCAATTTTAGATTCTTATAAACTTACATATTTATATGTTTACATGCTTAGATTACTTATTTTACTCTTCTTACAACTCCTTGTATCTTATGGATACCAATTGTCAAGAAACTTATATCCTATCACTAATGTTTATATGTTTAGATATGTGTATATACATGGATGCTTATAGATATACATCTTATGGAAAAACAAATATATTAAAGGAAAACACACATGATAATATCCTCATAAGGTTCATTACTTTAAAGTGGTCCCATGACAATATCATTTGTATCTAGATATTTTATTTACATGGATCTTTTCAAGTGCTACATATTTTGAGATACATGATCATTTTAGAATTGACATGCACCTCAAAGTGGAGAAAATGTAATGGTGAAATTTTCCTACCATGTCATTTTCCATTTAGTTTATTGCCCATTTTGAGGGGAATGCTTTGATATAGACATATTGACAAATAGAATAATTTTATGGAAACTTGGGTCCCTTACTCTATGCCATCCACCATCCTTATTATATAGCTTTCTATACACGTACCACTTATACCTCTTTCAATGTTCACACATCCTTATACATCCACTCTATCCACTTATTTATTAATCTCATTTTCACATTTATTCTGATGCACATGTTATCCATTGTGACCCCTTTCCTATCTTGGGATTAGTTCCTAATCATGAGATTGTCCTCACAGTCATGGAGCCATCTTGCCTTAACTCAAACTTATTTGATTTCACACCTTTACCCTTCCCACCTAGGTTTGAATAAACATTGGTTTGTGTGATATGTTTCTATATCATTGTATTTAAAGGTATCCAATGCATTCATTCCAATCATATATGACTAAATCTAGCAAGTACTAGTGACACATTTTGATTTGGTGCAATAAAAAGAGTAAATAATTTGCATCTTCAGTACTTGCTTGATGTTTTTAATATTATTCAATTTCAATGGGTTGATTGAAGTGCATTGTCCCCTGACTTGGTTATACAAAAATCTAACAAGGTATTTATCAATAGTTCAAATGCCTAAAATTTTAAAAAGGATATAGTGGAGGATAAAATATGAGGTGAAGTTGTAGAACAAAATCTACAAATTACCAAGATGAATATAAATATAAATATAAATTTATAGTTACTAGTCCCAACCAATGAATTTGTCTTCTAATAAAAAGATGACACAATATAATTAGTAGTTACACTATCAAACAAACATTTTTTTAAAATTTAATAACAAAACAGATTTCAAAACCTTATCCATTTGACATTCATTTATTATTAAAGTAAATACATTTATTTTCTCTTCACAATTCCATCCAAATCTTTCAATATTTCCAATTTTCAACCATCTACCTCTTAATTAAATAATATAAATTTATTATACCTATTTATATACATTTTGATTCTCTAGTTTTTTCCATGTGAACACCATACTCTTTGTTATGCATTTTTAACTTTTAATAAATGTATGCAAGACGAATTTAATAAATGTATGCCATAAATATATGAGATGGAGAAAATTAACATACCATGTGCGCCCACATGCATTGATAGCTTGGAGAAAGTGGAGTCATACCAAAAACATAATTATTAAATTGAAATATTTATTTTTATTTGATATTTTTTAAATGGTCCACTCAAGTGTTGAATCATTACTACATTCGACCATTCTAACTTTTTAGAGTACTATTTTTTTATTAAATAAAATATTCTACATAATATATAGTTTCATTATCTCTTTCTTTATAGTTTTATTTGTACTTATTTTTTTAGGTATAGTAAGACCAAAGTAGTGGTTTAGGACACCATTATTTTTTAATAGATTTCTTTAATATTAAAAAGTATGGGTATAGGTTATGTTGATATTGATGTATTGCAATATATTTAATATAGATATTTTAAATATATATTTAAAAATATTAAAAGATATTATTTTTGAGGTGTTTATTTAAGATTTATTTTTAGTATAATTATGTAATGGTAAAATTTGTATGTTCATATAATTTTTTTTTAATTATTGTTGGACTTAGGAATATTAATGTATCAATTAGATGTAATTTCACTTATTTAGTCAAATATCATATAGAATTAAAAAAGAGCAACAATAATATAACTTTTATTTAATCTCTTTATTTAATAATTTAGAAAATCTCATTAATATATCTTCATATTGATGAATACTTACTACATAAATGAATTTTATTGTTATGTGTGCATTTTTAGTTAAGTTTATATAAATATTTATAGTAATCTTGAATTTGAAATTATGTGTGGTGAAATTACAACTCTATTACTACTTGTTTTCTTGAATGACGTTAAAAAATATGAAAACATCCCTCAAATCTTTATTTTTAAATTTGGAAAGAGTAAAGTTTGATATCAATTAATATGAAAAGGCATGAAAAGATAGGTCAATGCATAATTGATTTATATGCAGGTTTCATATTTTTTTTTGTATTGAAAAAAGCAAAAAATTTACAAGATTGTAGATTTCATACTTATCACTATATTCAACGACATAAATATTTTGAAAAAAAATCTTACTAACTAGCTTCAAGAACCAAAATAATTAAAATGTTTGTCTAACTACAAACCTACACAATTAAAGGAGGTATGGTCACTAGTGATGTTGAATGATTGAGATGAATGCCATGTGACATGTAGATTGAGTTTCCATCAATAAGGGTGATGATTAATAATATACAAGAAACCTAAAAATATTAATAATATTTACCAAAGTGGATGGAATACAAGATGTAGATTCATTCTAGAAAGTGTAGTTTCATCTATAAAACACATTTATGAAGGGTGTATGTTTTACAAGAGTTTCCAAGTACATGCATTCTCATAAATTAAACAATTCTAATATGTTTGATTGTTTGTAAATGTGTGCTACTTTGTTTGCCTTGGTTTTACTCCCCGCTTCTTAAAGCAAGTTGTATATATTTTCCTTCATTTTCTCTCTATTTCTGAAAGTTATAGCTCATACAATTTAATTATATAATGTAAAGAAAGGGTTTTTTCTCCAATATATATTCTCTAACCCTCCACTTATTCTTAGAATTAATTGGTTTGTTACATGAGTATCTTGATACAAATAAATCATTCAACCTTTTCAAAGTGGAAAATGAGTGTGAGGAACACCATAATGACCATTGTGAGCAACAATGCCCTTTCTAAATAAAAGTGATGAGACAATTCATAAATGGAGTGTGTGTAGTATAATCTTGTAGGAATAAAAGTAGTTCTCAAACTATTGTTTTCTTTTTTTCTTTTAAATACATTTTTACTAAGACCTTCCATTCTTGTTATTTTGATTAATCTTTCGTTTTTATATTTAGCATTTTTACTAAGACCTTGCATTCTTGCTATTTTGATTAATCTTTTGTTTTTATATTTAGCATAAGTTTATAGTATGAGAAAATTAATTTCTAAATTCTAGGTTCCAATTGCATATTCTATTTTTATTATTAAGTTTTTAAATAAAATAGTTCTAAATTTTAAAAATTACACATAACATGTCAAATTAATAATAAAATATATACAGTGCATTGTGAATTATTTATGAAGAATGAGCTTATAGCTTTAAGTTTTTTAAGTCAAAAGACAATAATATGAAAAATACTAAATCCAAAACCAAGTGTGCTCATATTTTTGAATTATTGTTTTAATTCATTTATTTGTGGTTTTCACTAAATAGATTTTATAAAGTGGGCAAGTGGATTTTTCTAGCCACTAAAATATTAATATCCATTCAAAATTTTGGATGGAAAGGGCTAGTTACATATTCATCTAACATACCAAAAACATAATTGATAATACTAAAAGTATATCTATTTTATAATATAAAATAAAATAATAGGGGATGTGAGATTAAAACAATGTTTATTACCATTCACATTTATGATTTTATAGGGTTATCATTTCCCAAAAAGTATTAGTTATTCTATTGTTGTCTTTGGAAATAATGGATGGTGCATGTGGAAAATTGGTCAGACCAAGGAAATGAAATCCTATGGCTAAGATATTTATTTTAAGCATGTATGTTCAATAGGGTAGTGAAGTCATAGTCGATAAAGTGAAAATGAAAAATCATACATTTTTCAATTTTTATGCAATTACTCATCTCAAAATTGATTCTACCTTAAACTACATAGGGTACATAATATTGAACACCCAAATTTTAGGAATATATATTTAAAAAAATATTTGTCACATCCCCTACCAATGACATCCACGTTGGGCAACATAGATGAGGGAAAATAATTTAGAAAAAGTAAAAAAATAATGAGAAGAAGCAATCGAGGGAAGACCACACATTAATGCGGAATAGGGAAAACATTGTTGTCTTGTGCAAACTTTTCTTTTCTAATGTGTTTATTTTGTGGATCTTCATATTGGGGGCATGCTTCCTTGGTTCGAAGAGTTGTCTACTTCCTCTATAGTATCCTTTTGGTATCATGATGTTATTTATCCTTAGTAGATTTCCTTTAGCATCTATATTAGTGTAGATTCATATGCCCACTAAAGTAGGGGAAAAATGTAATGTCATAAAATTGCACCCCTTGCAATTTCACATACATTTTTGTATCTGCTTTAGTGTCCACTCCCTTAGCACTTGTGTAGGCTTATTTTAGCCCCTACTTTAGCCTTTCTTCCCTCTTAAGATGCTCAGGATCCCTTTTCAGAAGCTAAACTTCATGCATCAATTTTGCATCAAAACTTGTACTTTTCTCATTCTCATTGTTTTGTAGCATGATGTGTCTAGACACTAGCATGCCATGTGGACGTTTGTGTGCTGTGCTAGTGTCTTATGACATTTCAACATTCAAATGACTATTTCCAAGCATGCTTTCCACTTTTCAACCCATTTTGTCGATGGTAACAACCTGGGATGCCTTGTAACGACTCAAGAAGCTTCTTTCCCCTCCTATTCTCTCTTTAAATGCTATCTTTTCAATCTATTTTGGTCTTCTAGATCTCTCTAGATTTGGATCTAACCTTTTCCTCTTTCCTTTGTCTTGCTCTCTTGCTTGTGCAACTCTTTAAAACTTGCTATAGTAGCATTCTCAATCTCTCTTACATTCTCACAACACTCTCAACGGTGCTCTTGCATTCTCACAACGTCCTCTGTAACTCTCTTGGCTCTCACATCTACCCCTCTCTTTAGCTTCCTTAAGCCTTGTAGCTAACATCTCCCTTTTGTGTTTGTGAGCATCCTGAGATTTCACACATTCCCTATCAATTGCATCTCTATCTCATGATACAGGTTCTCCTCCTTGAGTGGGGATTTCTTTTATCACATCATATTTGCTTACTTTGTTCACTTTTTCTATCTATTTGGCTATTCATGGAAGTGGGAACACCAAAATGAGGGTAGACCAAGGAAAAACTCTATATAGCCCCAACATTTTTCCCTCGATCTTACATATGCAAGTATTGAAGATATTCATGTGTTGGAGGCTTCATTACTTGGGTTGTTGTGAGAAGTTTTCTTTCTATATCCTCTTTAGTTCTATCCTTTAATTTACTTTATTCTAGTTCTATTATATTCTATTACTTTCTCGCATTCTAGGAGTTCTTAGTAATTAGATTTTTAGTAGTTACTTTAGTTTTTCTCTATGGTAAGCTCATTTTATGGTTTGTATGAGATTTTAGCACACCTCTAGGACTCCAATGTGCTGTGTTTTCATCCTTGTTCTACGCTTCCATCCTTTGGATGAGAGCTCGCTAGTCTATCTAGAAAACCTTTTTTATTTACTTCTTCAGATTCTAGAACTCTCACTTGGTTCCTTGAGGTAGTTTAGGGAAGTTCACCCCTTGGGATTCTCTTAAGAATAAAGAAACTAATAGGTAGAAAATCCCCCTTCTCTACACACATAAACACCAAGATTTTTGCATGGAAAACCCAAAGTGGGAAAAACCACGATGATGATTAGGTCACAATATATTATAACTAGTCATAAGATATTATAGGGGCACACTACCAGGACACATTGTCCTTGAAAATATCATAGCCTAAAATGATTACAAAATAGAGTGTGAATCACTTCCAAAAATTGAAATGATGGAGTACACCTTTCTTGTGTTGAATTCAGTTCCAATTAAGCTTAGAAATACAAAAGACTGTATTGGTTTACAGTCGCAAAACATTTATTGCAATTCTCCTTCTACACATAACTGATACATATAAGTTCACACACTATCACACATCACCAGTCGCATATCACATTATGTTATCTCTTTAGTACAAAAATATTTCATATATATATGCTATTACATCCATCAATTTGGTCTACCTAATTAGATGTATACATAATTCAAAATTAGCTTGTCATCTTGAAACAAAATTCCTTTGGTGCTTAAACCAAAATGTGCAAGAAATAAATTGAGTCAGCACGGTCCTAAAAGGATCTCTTTAACATCCATTCAAACAAGTTAATCTTCTCACCACTTCATTCATGCCAGTTAGAAGAATACTTATGCCACCTTATACAACTTTGAGCTATATGTTAATCTTCTTTAATTCATATCTTTCAGCCTATTCAACCAAAATCATTGAAAAAATTATCCATAGATGCATTTAATAGTCCCGAATAACATACTGATATCACATAGGATGATATTCTACTATGATCAATTTCAGACCAAATTACCAGATCAGGATAACAAAAACACTATTTTACTAGATGGACAAATATTGTCACCAAAAAATGTTGACATCAATGACAACACATCAGAGGGTTTATTCTTCATTCTTTCAACAAGAACCAATGTGGACTTAGAGCTTTGTGAGCACCAAAGGAGAGAATCATAGACTTGACTTCTTGGAGAGAAACAACTTTAGAGAAATCTTTAAGATGTTGATCTGAAATTACTTGGGGAATCACCTGAAGGAGGCTTTCAAACTCAATAGGGGCAACTCTTGACTCCTAAAAAATAGAGAAAAAGGAAATAACCTCTAAAGCTATTTTCTTTTCTGAGTTAAGAATAGAACCATCTTTTTTTAGTTGTCTAATCATATTTTAAATTTTGTGTTCCATTATTAATTGATGAAAAAACTTCAAGTTTCTATCACCTTTAGAAAGCCATTGAATTCTAGATTTTTATTTTCAAAAGATCTCTTCTTGCTTGTTAACTTTGAACCATTTAGCTCTAAGATCTTATTCCTTGTTACAAGTTCCCTCATTAATGAATCCTTCCTCCATCAATTTTTGCACCTCATTTATGTTATCTGCAATAGACTTCTTAATATGAAAAATATTACCAAAAATCACCTTATTCTATCCTTTAACTCTTTATTTGACTTTCTTAAGTTTGTTAGCTAAATAGTATATTGGAGTACCAACACAAGGTTCATTCCACTCTCTCTCCACAAGAGCTTTAAAATCAGGGTGTTGAGTCTACATGATTTCAAATATGAAAGGGTACATCCTCATGGCAACATTATCCTCCTTACAAAGAAGGAGGGCAATGCACATCCAAGCTAGTTTTTGAAAGAGCAAATAAGGAGAGCTCTAGAAGCATGTTCCAATTTGAAGAAATAAGAACATGGTCATGTTTTATTTGGATAAGGTGGTTGAAACCTATTACACTAGGTAAACAAGGTACCCTAAAGGGGGACATCAATTAGACCAACATAGTTAAAAAACCTAGCCAAATCAATCATGCTATTAGAAAAGTCCTCCAATCCTCTCTGATTTTCAGATGAAAACAACAAAGGGTTGAAGTCTCCACCCAACATCCACAAATCCCCTTTTTTCATTTATATTTCTTTCTATAAGGTCCCATAAGGAAACTCTATCTAGTCGAGAATTAGGACCATAAATATTCAACAAATTCCATTTTTTAGAGGTGATAAGTTCTTCAAAATATACCATTAAATAGTTCTTACTGACAAACCCTATGGTGCCCTTAACTTTGATAGGATTCCAAAAAGTTTTTATACTCCTAGAAGCTGCTTCTGCATCACTAATAGCATAATTGGCACTAGGCTAGGAATTCTTAACAACCTTGTCAAACGTATCCTTTTTCATTTTCATTTCTTGGATCAAAAGAATGTCAACTTTATTGTACGCCAAACAGTACTTAACCAAATACTATTTAGGCCCCTGGTATTCCATGAGATAAGCTTCATATCAAAATAGAGCAGAGAATAACACCACCTTGATGATGTGATGAGGGAGCAAATGTGCCCCTTCTTTTTTGACTTAGTTCCCTAGAGGGAATCAAGAGTCTTTTGATTCCTTGAAGCAACATATCGAATAATGTATTTATTTATGGATTCCTTTTGGGATGACCTACCCACTTTTTTCCCTCCCCAACATCAAGTTTCTTCTTCTTTTTGGATTTGATGTTAATTTGGGTAATCAACTACATATTCTATAGGAGAGGAAGCAAATCCCAACTGATCCATAATTTCCTTCACATTTTATCTTCCTTTTGGTTTAAAGACATCTATTGTTTTTCTTCTTTAGGTTGTTTCCAAGGGAAGAAGTTGAAGGAAACGAGTCCTTTCCCTGACCTGTATGAGAACCAAACTCCCCTTCCTCAAGAATTTCAGATTTATCTTCTTGTTTGTTGATATTTTATCTTTCCAAATCATTCATTACTTTCGATTTATTAATATTTTCCTTCATGAGTGTGTAATATAAACACTTCTCACTTTCCTCTTTTTCATTATCCTTTTCTTTTTGAAACTGCTTTGGTAAGACAACATTTGCTCCCTCCCCAATAGGAATATCAAGAGACACATCTAAGTCTTCCTTTTGAGTCAAAGTTTCTTTTTCCCCAAAAAGAAGCATCCATAACTTCCTTTCCTCCAATGAATTCCTTATTAAGATCCTCTATAGGAGAGTCCACAACTCATTCCTTCCCAACTGAAGGGTGTTCCTTTTGAGGGACATAACTCAAAAGTTTATAAGGGATATTCCCACTCATAGCCATATCATTAGACTAGAGAGGGAGGTTAGAATTTGGACCCATCAACCCACTTTTTGAGTCCTAATTCTTTTTATTACAAGTATCCTAGAAATGGCCAAATTTCTTGCAATTTTAACAATAAGCTTTTGTATTTTCATACTCCAAAGGTTGGATCCATTTACCAAACTTTGAATTCAAGGAAAAAAGGGTAGGAAGGATAGTGTTGATTGCCACATTAACACAAATTCTTGCAAAAACCAATCTGGACTTGAGTTGAGTTACCTTATCTACAACCAAAAGGATACCAAAAGAATCAACAATCCCCTTAAAAATTCCAAGGGTCAAAAATTCTAGTGGAAGGCCTAGTAGGAAAACCCAGGTAGGAGCAACCATACCCAAATCAAGAGATGGGTCAAAACCTGGTTTCCACTTATAGAGCGATAATTTTTTTTAAAACCAATATCAAAATCCCAATGCCTGATAGTAAGCACCTTAATCAGGTCTTCATGCATAACAAAACTAAAGAGGAAAATACATTTAGCCATAACACTAATAGTAATGTTTCCTTTAAGTTTCTAAATAAAGTCAACCCATTTCCTTGCTTGGTCTATATTTTGGAGATATACCAAGAACTTTCCCACCAATAATAGCTTTAAAGCCTCAATCACTTCATACATCAACTCGTCAGGAAATTCCACTTCTAAACCATCCATCAAGTAGGAGATTGACTTCATACTCTATTTTTCCATAGTTGGAAAAACTTCGCCAACCAATTTGTCCACATAAGAGATATGATCATCTTCTAAGAAAAAAGGAATCTATACCATTTAAGGGGACAATGGGAATTTCCAGGGGTAGAGGCTGACACCCCTACATAAATGAGACAAGAAACCCTCTAGCTGTACCAAGATGGGGAACAACATTTTTGGATGGGGGAGCCTTGTTGCCCCCCCACTAGAACATCTCATAAGACATACTCTAAAAAAAACCTCAAAAAAAATTGAATCGCAGAGTGCACTTGTGTTATAAATTTAAATAAATAAGACAATGTTAGAATATAACAATTTTTTTTTTTTTAATCTCATTTTGAATATGATACCTACTAATATTATTGATAAATTTTAAACCATGGTTTAAAAAGGTAATTTGAGATTTTGACATGAGAATATTAAATAAGTTTACAATCCACTTAACAAATTATAATTTAATTTTAAAGACATCATAATTTTCTATAAGTTTTGAATGAATGAAAATACATCAATTTTTTTATTAAGATTCTAAAGAACCCACTCTTCTAAACCCAAATATCAATAAATGAACTAAAAAATTAAACATTCATTTGCTATAATTTAATAATAATTTTCTATTCTAAAATTAAATATAAAGATATAAATTATATTATTTTAAATAGAAAGTAAAACAATTTAAAAATTACCATTCAAGATAGTATTAGAATAAAAAATGATTTCCAATAAACTTTAATTTTAAAAGAATGTTTGATCCATCTTGTCACTAATATTATTTTAAGTATTGAAAATTTGAATAATCAATAGATCTTTCATTACATCAATGATATAAACAATTAAATCATATAAGATTACTTATAAAATATCAATCCATAAAACAAATATTCATATGAAATCTTACATAAAAGATAATCTTATATATTTATATGTTTTACTCTATCTCACTCAACCTTTATATTACTGTCAATTGTGAGAGTTGCAACTAAAAGTCATCAATTAAGGTAGCTTCTAGTAATTCCATTACTTATTAAAATCTTATACCCTTATTCTCAAAATATTTTTTCCATATTATGCGTGTGTTTTACTCAAAAGACTTTGAAAGTAAATAAAAATCTAAGAAATATTTTATTATTTTCTACTAGGATCCTAAGGTATAATATTGTGTCTATTCTAGGAGAATCTATGGGTATAAGGAATATGAAGGGCCTAATGTTTTCCTACTAGTTGACCTCTCATTGTATTAGGTGGAATGAGAGTCAATAGTTGTCTTAATATAAACTAGTCAAGTCAAATAAATAACAATTCCAATACTAGCCAAGGAATTCAAATAAAAAAAATATTGTATTTTGGAGGCCAGATAAGTATATCCCTAAAAATAATATCATGATTTTAGGGTTTAAATAATGTAATAATTAAATTTAAATATTATATAATAGATAATTAAATTAAGAAGATATTAAATGTAAATAATTTAAATAATAATGTGAGTGAATGTAGATTAGTAAAGGAATGCAAGTAAAATATCATATTATTAATGATTAATTAAAAATACAAAGAAAGTAAAGGAAATGTTCTTTGTTAATGTCGAGAAACACTCTAGAATGTGAGCAAGGGGTGGAGTGAAAAGGTGTGAGTGTGTTAACAAAAACTCTTATCTTTATTCTTAAACTTGATAGTCATTTACATGCCGAAATATTGATATTTAATATTTATAAAATAATCTACACATAATATTTATGCTTACTAGTATTAAATTAAATAAATTATTTCTAAACTAAAATAAAATAAATTTTAAATAAATAAAATAGCTCCAATTTGATATTTCTTGGTATGGTACTTTTTTGATCAATGTATTTAATAGTTATTGCAATGGCGAAACATGTATATTTATGTTATTTTTTATTTAATTTTGTATTTATTTTGAGGAGTGTTTTGATATATAGATATACTGACAAATAGGATAATTTTATGTTGATGTTGGTCCCTTTCCTTATGTGATCAACCAATTTTACTATACACTTTTCTAACAACATACTGCTTATGTTTGTCTCTCCATATTCATGTATCCTTATGCATTTTCCCTATCCACTTATTTATTATTCCTAAGATCACATTTATTCCCATGGACATGTTATCCTTTGTGATCTCACCCCTTCTTTTGTATTAGGGCTAGTTTTTTAATCATGTGATCATCCTTGTACTCATGAATTTGTTCTAACCCAATTCAAATTTTATTGACTTCCCACCTTTACCATTCCTACCTAGGTCTGACTAAACATAAATTTGTGTGATGTGTTTCTATGTCCTTAAATTTAAACACATTCAACACATTCATTCTAATAATTAGGAATAATCTCTCTTAATTTTTAAAATCAAGAATTCAATCATTCGAAAGAGTAATTAATAGTGACACATTTATATTTGGTACAATTAAAATAGAAGAATATAAATCTTAGGCACTTGATTTTTTATTTTTGAAATTGTTAGCTTTAAGTTTTTGATCAAGGTGTAGTGCCCTCTTGGCTTGATCATATTTATTAATAATGTCAATCCTTGAAATTTTAGAAAATGAATAATAGATGACATAGTATTAGGAAAAGCTATAGGAGAGAACTCCATAAATTACTATGGAGAATCTAGAGCATAAGTATTGAGTATCGTGAACTAGTCCTAGGTCCACAAATTCATATTCTAAGAAGACAAAGACCCAAGATAGATTTTCAAGTGATTACAAAGACAAAGAGGAACTAATTTCTAGGATTTTGAAACATGGATTTTAGCACCTTGTCCATTTGAAATGTGTTAGCTATTGAGACAAATAGATTTATTTTCTATTTATATTTCTAAAAAATTAATATATAAATATTTCCAATTATCTATTCTTTGTCCTCCTAATTAATTAGTTTAGGTTAATTATGGCAAGGGATTTTCTAGCTTACAAAAGCTAGGTTACAATGGAAAAGGATAAGGTTTGAATCAACAAGGTATTTAAAAACCTATCAAAATCCTGAAAAAATAATGATACTAAGGGTATTGAGTTTTCATGTGCCATTACTGATGATAGTGAGTTACTAGGTTTACCCAAATATTTTCCAGGATGGTTTCATGAATAATTATCTCCCTCTAGATATATTTGAAAATGATGAATCTTTAGCCAAATTAATTTGAGCATAATTATATGCAACTCAAAAATATGCACTTCAATTCAACATCAACATATCTCATGTTTTGAAATTACCTTATTCACACACTCAATTCCAAGATGCATCATGCATAGATGGTTTTGGTAGAATGGATTCATGCAAATATACACAAGAATTGACTATAGCCACTCCATATAAGTCAATGCAAGATAATTGTATGCATAATATTTAATTACAATACAAAAATTCATGGATACATTATATCTCACGAGTCCACATATTAGCTTTTAAAATTTATTTTCTAGACTCCTCTAAGAATCATCCTCATATATTATGTGTGAGCTTGCACATGAGTGCACATGCAATAATTAGTCTGGTATCATACACATCTAAGATGTTGAAACACTCTTCTAGCATGAAACCATATGTTTCCAACATGTGGTCATTCTTATTGCCACATAATCATGATAATAAACTAGCACCATGTGAGTCTAGCATCTATCACCCACACATACACTTGCAAAGAATACCACATTCAAATCACACTTTTCAACATATTTTGGAAGGCATAACTAATAACCATTATATAAGTATATTTTGTAAATAAAGTATACATAATTTTTTATTATTTATGAATGGATTTTGGGATATAATAAAATCATAATTAATTCCCAAGATCAAAATAAGACTACTTTTGTTACACCTCAGGTAATGTTTTTCTATGTTGCCATGCTTTTTGAGTGAAAAATATTAGAGGTACATTTCAAATGATTGTGGCATTGATATTCCACATTCTTACATGTGTAAGGTGTTAGATTAATCTTTGGGTGATAAATTAGAAAAATATTAATGATGAGTAGATAATATCTAATATTTGAGGGAAAATTTTGAATTTTTGTGACAATACTATCATGCCCAAAATTTGGCATCAAGGGAAAAAACACAACTAGCAATTTTTTTTGAAAAGTGAAAAATGATTGCTCTAAATAATTAAACATATATGCTTTGGAAATATGATTGTTATTGATATAATCAGGGCATCATAGTTTGATGCATCTAAAGTTTCAATGCAAGACTTGAAGGGTTGTAGAAGTTTAGGCTTCAGGCCTCAGGTTTACTTTATACCATTTTCGAAAGAGAGAAAGAGGTGGACGATCTGATCTAAGTCCAAAGAATTTCTAATTTCGAGCTTCAGTCATACCTTATACTGAATGCCTCAAAGGAAAGAAGATTGAAAATGTGAAGTCTGAACTAGGCGTCACACCTTGGGCTTCGACAATACCTTATACCAAATGCCACAATGAAAAAGAAGAAGATCCAAAAGGTTTAGTCTGATAGCATCAGACATTGGGCTTTGAAAATACCCTTTGTCAGATTCCTTAATGAAAGGAATAAGATCAAAAAGGTTAGGTTTGATAACATTGGACATCGAGCTTCGACAGTACCCATTTCCAAATGCCTCAAATGAAAGGAAGACGATAAAAAAGGTTAAGTCTGACAACATCAGATATCGAGCTGTTGTTGGAAGAATGAAGGAGACCTCCGATTTGTTATATTTGTTGTCATTGATGCCAACATTGTTTGGTATCTAATTTTCTGCTCATTTGATAAATTGTGTTTGTGCTACATTGATCCCCTAATTTGGTCCAGATTCACTTTGGGTAGAATATCAGCTCATATGATTCTGGTATGTTATTCAAGATTGCTAGGTGCAGTTTTGGTCAAGGATTTAGAAATTTTGGTTGAACAAGCATAGAATTGTAAATGAAAGTTGTTCGACTTACAATTTTTGGCATGATCTTCATTTGGCCAACTTAGTCAAGCGGTATACATTTCATGGATGCTTAATGTGCTTGTGTTTGGTCTAGGCCGATCTAACGTATGCTTGGAACGTTTTGTTTAAGCATCAAAGATGTTTTTCATTTTGTTTTGAAGCTGACAATAATTTTTGAGTTGAGTGTGCTTACATCCAATTAGGCTGACCTAATTGATGTATGAAGATGTAATTGTGTATATATATATGGAGCATTCATATACTGTTTGGACATAGAGTGAGAAATGGTGATAGTGTGAATATATGAGACAAAGCGATAGTGTGAAGTTCCTGATATTTGTTGATAGTTTCTATATACCTACAAACTGATGTAGGATTTTTGTCTTTCTAGAGCTTAATTGGAACTATACTCAACACACAAAAGGTGCATTCCATCAATTAACATTTTGGCAATGAGCCACACTCTTTTGTAATCATTTTCAGGTTGTGAGTCTTTCAAGGATAGTGTGTCCTGACAGTGTACCCTACAATATTTTATAACTGGTTATAATATATTAGGAGTTAATCCTCACAATGGTTTTTCCCACTTTGGGTTTTCAAGTAAAAATCTTGGTGTCTGTGAGTTGTGTGATGTTATGATCTCTTTCATGTGTTTACTTATAGTTGCTACTAGATATGCTTTAAGAATTGGATGGTTAATAATCAAATGGTTTGTTAGAATACTGATTCAACCCCCCTCTCAGTATTCTCTGTGTTCAACAATTGGTACCAAAGCTTGGTTCCTTTGGAAAATTTTAATAAGTTAAGGAAGATCTTGAAACTTAAACACATTGCTGATAAAAAGTATCATGTTCCTTTAGAAGAGATCTTTGCAATTGAGGAACTTCATGTTGCTCTTGAAGATATAGATAAAAGTGAAGATGAGAAAGAAACTCTGAAAGAAAATTTGAAAGAAGCAAATCTATGCATCAAAAAGCTAAGGGAGAAAAATAAGAAGTTCAAAGAAAGGCATAGAGAAGTCAGTGATTAGTTGAAGAAAGCTAATGAAGACATCACCAAAATAAAGGTGAAAGTGGAAGAAAATAAAAGAATTGAAGAATGTCAAAAAGCTGAAATTCAGAATAAAATTGATGAATTCACAAAGTTTGAACAAGAAGTGGTAACCCTAAGATCCAACTTGGGGAAATCAACAACTCATGAAAATAATTTCAAAACAAATGGCCACTCCCACTATTGTGGAAGTCTCTAAGAGACCCCGACCCAAATTTAGAAGGTATTCTTGGAGAGTCTATGAAATGAATCTCGTGGGTGCATTCACACACATTCTAAAAAATATCCTACCCACTCAAGACAAAAGAACATACATTCATGGAAAGATAGAAGAATTTAACCAACAAGAACTAGAAGAATTTAACCACCAAGAACTTAGGGATCTTTGGATGGAAGAACTGACAGGAGACAATCACTCTGTTAAGCCTAAATATGAAAACCTAGTATGGAAGAAGCTAGATGTTTGGAATTGGTTCCCGAAATTTTAAAATGAGATGGATGCTAAGTTTGTTAGGATGGAACTTAGTAGAATACATGATAAGTTTTTGTGGACAAGCATAGTTGGGTTAATCACCAAAGAGGTTATTCAAGACATAACTAGTCTCTGTGCTACTAGACCCTTACCAATGCTCAAAGATATGACAAATTATGTGGTCATGAAGCTAACTAGAGACAAATTTCACATAAGAGCTCTGACTACTAAACCTATCTCAAACCCAACTGTGAGATATGTTGTTGTTATGATCAGACATAAAATATACTTTACCAACCAGGGGAATTTTGTGTCTACCACAACAATTCATACTGCATATGAAATGGTAATGAATGGGAGAGAATATGATCTTTGTGAGTTGCTCTGACTAAAACTTATGGATAGTTTTAGCATGATTAAGACAAAGAAAAACTCCTTTAAGTTTGGTAGTTTGTTAGTTTATCTACTGTTCTAATTTTTGAGGGAGCTAGCGGGAAGGAAAAACATTATATGGGAGCACAATAGGCCAATTGCACATTAAATATTTGAACACCTACACAATATTGGAGATTTCAGAGCACAAAATAATGCTTTGATGGTATTCTTTGCAATATTCCAAAATGATATGCATGAAAGAGAAAGAGTTCACAGAGAAGAAGTATGCAAAGGATATAAATTTTCTTGAAAACACAGATGAATGCATCATAAAAGCAGTTGAACATAGAACACTTTGGATAGACCCTCTGGGATATGAGGTTGATGAAAAATTTGTTGAGAGGTTTATTGAAATGTTGTTGAGTAGTTCAATGGACCCCTCTCTACCTCAACATGGAATATATGAAGAAAAAGTTAGTGAGGTGCACTTAGAAACTTACGTATCCCAAAGAAAAAAAAGAAAGAAAGAATGTTGAGGCATTCTTCCATGGGAATTAATTCTCTAAGGATGATATAAACCAGTTGAAGGAAGCTATTGATGAGAGAAAGACCAAATTATCAGATCTATCCTTTGGACGAAGGAAATCAGGAAGAATATCCTCTACTACTGCACCTAATTCCAGTGTTGTTGCCCTTGAGAAATTGAAGAATAAAGAACAAAATACTCTTGCATCAGTTGATGTAACTGCCTCCAATGGACCTATTACCTGTGATTCTAAAAGAAAGAACATACCCCCTACTGCACCATCTATTACTATTGGAAAAATACGAATAAAGAAAAATGATAATAGGAAAATAAACCTAAGTGATGCTATACAAGAAGAAATAGATCTTGGCTTGAAAGAAGAGCAACATATGAAGAGAAATAAAAGGAGCAGTACTAGAAATGAAGGAGCAGAAACTAGAGTCAACATATCAACAAATGAAGAGTTAGAAGAAGAAGAGAATACTTTCACAATCCATGTGCATGAAAAGAAGAATGAAGAAGGCACATCAGATCCTAAGGAGGACATGCTTGGCTCTCCTTTGATAAGTGATCAACCATCTCTAAATCTAGGAGCCTTAGTGAACAATATGATAGACTTTGAAGATCTTATGTTGGCTGCTATTTTTTTTGATGAAGTCAATAATGAAGATAAGGAAACTATTAATAATTATTTCATTCAGTATATAGTTATTTACAATATGAGTATGGAAACTCTTCGAAAGAAAGTGATTGACAATGTATGGAAAGTATTAATACAAAGAAGGAAAGAAGCTATAAATATTGATGAAAAGATGAAAAATTATGCCTTGATTTCTTATGGATCCTCTTTATTTGAAGAAGAGGTTGCTATTTTTTTTTTAAATGTTCTACAATGTTTAGAGTCAAAAAGGAATTCAATATTCTTATGACTAAGGATAGAGATAGCATAGAAAGAGTAAGACGAGAAACTCTGGCCACAATTAGAAATTTGGAAAGGAATTATGGGACAAGAACCAATTCTTCATCCCATACAACTCAATCATATGAGCATGTTAATATCTCAGAAGTAATCAATCATGCAATTTTTGGAAGTTTTAGTGAAATACATGATGTTTCAGAGACACCCACCCCTTCGAATGATACAAAGGAGACAACCAAAAAATAGACTGAGGATCAACACAAAGATGATATCAGTAATGAACCGAAAGAGAATCATGAATCAACTGAAAATAATGATGAGAAAGATAAAGATTAAAATGAAGGGAGTAAGAGTAAAAGGAACAATAATGATAAGGATGATGAGGATAAAAAGGAGAAAAAAAAACATAGATAAATCTTTTGAAAAATCCTCCAAAGAAGAAAATGAAGAGGAAGACAAGAAAGCAACTCAGGCTGAAGGAGTTGAAGAAGAAAACCCCACGAATAATGAGTTATCAAAGCCCATTGGAGAATCATCCAGAAGCACTCTCAAAGGTCTATTATCAAGGAAAAAAATACTTCAGCCCATGCTACCACCTTAGTTAATTTAACTACCATCACATATGGGCTATGTAGATTTAACTAAAATTGCACCAAGTGAGAAAATAAAAATTTGTGGTACTTTTCTCAATTTTGTTACATAGGAAACTGCTGAAAGTTATCAGAAAGGAAATGAATTGATAAATGAAGCTATTAGAGCTTTATAGGAGATAACCCCCGATGTCACCACTGATGATTCCCTAGCACCGATTGAGAATCTGAAGTTTTTAGTTGATGCTGTCAAGGAATATACCTCTGGCATTAAGGCATGGACAATGAAAGAAGTAGAGTTAAGTCTTCTAGAGAAAATGTTTTTGATCCTACAAGATAAGTGTGCAATTGCATGTGACAAAGTATTGAAAAGTTTGAAAGAGGTAAGGGACTATGATGAGGAAGCTCAAATGTTATTTTCTTACTGCATATGGTGGCCTGAAGCCACTCAACAAATTAAGGACTTAATAGACTCAATAGAGTCTCAACTTGTTGATGCCTCCAGAGACTACAAGGGTGCAGAAGATAGAAACTACAATGGTTGGACTTCTATTGTAGACCTTCAAAACAATTTTTTCATTCTACAAAGACAAAAAGAAGATGATATAAGGTGGTTTGGATAGTTTGGATATCTGGTAGTGTCTAGACACATTACCATATCAAGTTCCTTGGTAGATGCAAAAAAACTAGAGAAGATGAACTTTATTTTGTCGACTTCGAAAGAAGGAGAAGAATGGTTAGTGGAAATGGAATCATTGAATAAATCTCTTACCAGAGAAAAATGGATTTGGGATGATGGAAATACAACTTGGGAAGTGATTCTCAAGGAGTTACAAGGTGCCCCTAGCTCATGATTATTTCTATTTTCCTTACCCTTTGTCCTTGATGTCAAAGGGGGAGAAGGTTTAGTTTTATGAGAAGGTTCAGTGCAATTAATGTTTTGGAGGGAGTTGAATAAATTTTGGTTCAAAGAGTTGAATAAGTTGATGTCACATAATTTTGATTTTTAAGTAAGCATCATTTTTGGAACATGTTGCCATCAATGAAAAAGGGGGAGATTGTTAGAAAAATGGAGACCTTCGGTTTGTTATATTTGTTTTCATTGATGTTAACATTGTTTGGTATCTAATTTTTTTCTTATCTAGTAAATTGTATTTATGATACATTGATCCACTAATTTGGTCCGGATTCACTCTGGGTAGAATATCAACTCATTTAATTTTGGTATGCTATGTAGGATTGTTAGATACAATTGTGGTCAATGATTCAACAATTTTGGTTGAACAAGCAGAGAATTGTAAATGACAATTGTTCAAATTACTGTTTTTGAAATGATCATCATTTGGCTGACTTAATCAAGCGGTATACATTTCATGGATGCTTAATGTACTTGTGTTTGTTTCAAGATGACCTAATGTATATGCTTGGCACATTTTTTTTAAGTGTCAAAGATGATTTTTTTTTGTTTTGAAGTCGATAAGAAATTTTGAGTTAAGTATGCTTACATACAATTAGGTCAACCTAATTGATGTATGAAGATGTAATTGTGTGTATATATATGGAGAATTCATATACTGTTTGGACATAGAGTGAAATGGTGATAGTGTGAATATATGTGAGAAAGTGATATTGTGAAGTTGTTGATAGTTGTTGATAACTATGTAGTAAGCTCAGTAAGGTGAAACCCCAAATCCCGACACCCAAAATGGTTTCAGTGTTCACAGATTCAGTCTTAAGTTGTATTCCTTAATAGTTTGATAAGTATGTGGTAGAAAAAAAGTCCGAAGATCAACTCCCAAAAAATTTAAGTTTGTTGGCGCTTGAAAAGAATCAATTCAAGCATCATGGGTCAGTAAGTTGGCTTACACCTTAACTCCAAGGCATGCAAGTGGCAATGTAGAAGAAAGAGTCCCAATCTTTGAAAACTTAAAGAAAGGTCTGAGTTTCACACTTCAGTGTTTCGAGGGTTAGTGTAATGGTTTGCGATGGAGTAAGAAAGGTAGATGGTAAAGGGTAAGGTTGATGGCAAAAACCCAAAATGTTAAAATAAGCTTTAGACTTAGGTGTTTAGACTTGTTAGTTTAAGTCCATCTACGATCTTCAAGTATGAGGTAAGGTGAATTAGTTATCCTTAAAAGGGAATGATGGTCATCCCAAAATGAACATTTGACAAAAACAGTGCCTTTAGTAACTTTAATTTCATTTATATTTCCTCAAAGACACGTACTACTATTCCATAAAACATAATCATACATAGTTCATTTCCCACATTGACCCTTAGAGAAAATTTAATGCTAATTAAACTAGTTCCAGACAACACCATTAAATATATTCAATCAAGCATAACCACTAAACATGAAAGATGGAACAAAATATATGAACACATAGATTTATGTGGAGAAAACCATTTCAGATAAAAACCCCCACACTCCAAAATCCTAGATCGCCATTGTATTATTTAGCAACAAAATAGTTACAAATACAATTTAGGCTCTAAGCCTTTACAGAGTTTACATCTTGTTCCATTCTGGAGAGAATTCGACAACATAACCATGTTCTATTTCCCTCTCACAAATTACAGTTATACAACAATAACTCTATCATACTATTACAATAATACAACATACAGTAATGAATTACCATTCAACCATCGAAAATCAACCATTCAACAAACCCCAACAAAGTTCTCAGACGTATTTTAAATCTCCATTGAAATATGTCCATTTAGTTACTGACATTTCAACAATTCTCTCTTTCAAACTTGCAAGATATTCATTATCCCACATGCATCGAGTAGATGAACCGGTTCAAGTTTAAATACAACCGCCCACAAAAGACTATGTGTCGACACATTGACCTTTTGTCTTCAAGATAAGATTTCTGCCAAGTCACCTTGAATCTTCATTGTTATCGTCTCATCAGAGTTTTGGAGCTATCAGAGCATCATAGGATTAGGCACCAAGCAAAAATTTTGAGACTTTCCACTCAAACCCTTGACATTGCCGATATGTCAATACTCGACTGTCGAAACAAGGCACCAACGAAGCTATCGGCAGTTAGATATGTCAAATACGCTACAACATTTACGATTGAACTTTGATTTCCAATCTATCTGATTGCCAATCTATTCGATTATCAACCGTTGATACTCCAAAGCAGACTAAGTAACAATTCTAAAGCTTAACCAACTTAACACGCGATCGTCGACATGTCAATAACCGATCAAACTAGTAACTTTGTCTTGTGATATTCAACTATCTATTTAACAATGCAGAGACTCAAACACCAAGACATTTGAGGCACCATTTCTCAACATTATCCCACCTGCCGAACAATGCACTACCTATCAATCAATGCATGAATCCTCTGTATCACCTAGGATACCTGAAACAACATCTATGATGTCTACCATCTCAAGCTACAATTCTATCCATCCTCCAAAGAAAAGGAACAAGCCATGGAATACATATGCACTAGTCTAATCCAAGACACCACTATCAAAACCAACTGATAGCAAGGGTTTCAACACACTGCCACCACACCACTGCGATCAGTAATCCATACATAAGTATTGTAAAATTCAAAGCACTCAACATGAACACAAATGTGAAGAATTTCTCCAAAAATAAGATAGCACGTCATCTAGGACAACAACCAGAAAAAAATTGACTACTTCCATCCAAATTATCAACCCATGTGATTGAAAATAACACCCACAACAAGTGCTAATCCATACAACATATCATACCTTCAAGGTAAACTCATGCCTCCTACATAGCCAACTCATCAACTACAAAAGAAAGCTCCATGTGATAACTAGTCTGAAAAGACAAAATACATCTAGGAACTCCCACTGCATAGGTAATGTAAAATATAAAAGAACAAGGCATAAAAAGTCTACCAATGACATCATAGAGAAAGTTTAACCATGTAGTTACTAAGGAAACATCCAAAATGATATGCACAAACTCTAAATATAACTCTCAAAACAATTTTGCATTGCTCTCCTAAGATCTCCACACCTAACAAAGGAAAGAGATAAATAACCTCCATGTCATCACCCAAGAACATGAGTGAAAACACATTACCACAAGCTAGTGATCACTATAGCTCTAAACAAACCTCAAACCAATGTAATGTGAAACCAAACATCAAAGAAGACAACCAAGACCAAAGAGAGTAACTCTGCACATTGTGAAGTTGTATAAAATCCTCCTACATACACCTCTGAATGCAAAATATGTCAAGTATTATCTCCTTCACAACCCTAAGATAAAATCCTTAACAACATCCAACCGTTCAATCACCAAGATCAAACATATCATATATATCATGTAATCAACATGGATGTAAGCCTCTCAAAGAAGATCAAACTATTTCATTTCCCATCTAAGGGAAATATCCCATTGTATCTCCTAAACTCAACATCAATGAAAGTAATCACAATACATAAGGAGATAACCATGCTATCCATCTATCACAATGAATCCTTCAGAATCATCTAATAGCAGTTCAAGATCCATATCCATGAAAGAAAGCATAAAACACCTAAGAGAAATAATAGGCAATACCTCTCAAGTGATAAAATTCTAAGTAGACCAAGAGTGGGAAAAGAAGATGCTCCTCCAAGGTAACCAAGTACTCATGAATTATCCAAGATAAATCTCCTCATTGGTCTTTGTTGAACTCACATCAAACCAAGGTGTAGGCTCATTAGAAATTGTGATGAAATATTTACCAAGAGTAACCATCAATATCACTTCTATCATAAAAGAAATACAACCTCACCTTATTCTCCATGTATCCATGAGCATCTACAAGTGATCATCTCATGCTAAAATCCAATCTGCACTACTACATTATCATGAAGTTCTCAAGCATATGAATAATGCACCCAATATATAGAGAATTACAAGACCATTTTCAAAAGCTCCAATCATCTATATTAGGAACTTATCATGAAACCATGATCTTACCATCCCCTTTAGGATATCCCATGCTCCAAGTGAACATACCATGGTCTCAAGAGAAACACAACATGCCAAAAATATAATGTGCAAACGAGAGCATACCATGACATGAAACACAACAAACTCTAAACCAACATCACCTATCAAGCAACATCAAACACCTCAACCAAAGACTCCAAGAATAATCCATGGTTTTGAGATGTTGCACATCTTCAAATAGTGTCCATGTGAATACAGAATAACTCTTCTGCAAAAAAAAGATCTAAGATTCCTTCCCAATAACATCTGCAACACTAAAGAAGATCATTCACTACCAAGTGATGAATTCATAGTCACTACTAAAGCTCCCACTGAACCATGACATCAATATCTCAAACATGATGAGTTGACATCTTCTAATATGAAAATAAATCAGGTCCACACATTAACATATCCATTTGAAAATAATACCAAGTGACACAAAGATCTCCAAAACCAAGTAGAGAATTACCATCACCATGAAAAGCTTACATAAAATAATGTATCCAAGATATCTATAACATCATGATACAAGACCCCAACACTAACTACCAAGGTAATCTCTTATCATCTAACCTCTCATCTCAAAGCAACCACACCAATGCACAAGTGACCAGAGATAAGGCCAACTAACAAGTCTGCATCAATACTAAAACAACCTCATGGATACAAACAATCCACTTCCGAGTTATCCCACTGCAACTAAATGGGTGATCAGTCCATACAACTTCATAACTTGTAGATCCAAACACTAAAACATGCAAACCCATCACTAAACTGGAAATTGCAAATAACTAAGATCTCAAAGAGAATTTAACACGTAGACAATCATGACTCAAACACCAAATCAAGCTCAGATCCAATTTTCCAATCACATTTACAACGAGCACCATAGTTAAGGATTCCACCAAGCATCACCGCAAGAATGTTGAATGACTAATAATATACCAACACTCCCATACAGAGAATAAAACACACATTCTCTTACCATGCATAAATAATGTATGCAAAACTCCAACTATCTCATCCAACAACGCCCCTAAAAGCGAGGATCTATAAAATAGCTTAACAATAACAACACAAAACCACAAGTTTTTTTTTTGACCATGTAAAACCTACAAAACCACTATGTTCGAGAACACCCATGCACATCCATATTCAATTCACATCTTGATGAATCAAAATTATGAAACATAAACACCATAACAGTTAAACCAGAAAATGGATTATCATGAATTAACATCACCATAGATTTTTTAAGAAAACCTATAAAAAACTCTCAAACCTAGAAACACGAGTTTGAACCATGTAGGTATGAAATATCCATGAGAGGAAAAGGTAGTGAGAAAATCTAGTACCATTTCAAGCCAACTCCTCAACCACCAACATGTACATGCATCTGAGGGAGACAAGCTATTGCAAGAGCTTTCAGATCATTTGATGACCAACTCCATAGCCTTCATGCAATTAGGGTAATAGAAAAATATATACCTTCCAATACCAGGAAAAAACACCCAACATAAGAACATTTCTCCATAGCTAAGAAATAACCCAAGATTCTCCATACCATCAGGAAGCCCCTCAAGACATACACCCAATATGAAATATTTTCTACAACACAACCATAGAGGAAAATATTCCACCCCATGCATCAAGATTATAATGTTGCCAACTAGGAAATTCAGATCACAACATTCGAGTATGACCAGTTCAAGTCTCTCCATCTTCACCATCCTCCATGCTATGTGTTCTCTTGAAACTTAAACAAAAGAGCAATAATTTCTACTCACCAAAGGATCAATTACATCAGCTGATTCCTTCAAATTTCCTCAAGCCTTCAACACTAGGAAATCTTCACAAAAGGAACCCATAGAACTAAGAAAAACAAAGAATTCTTACATGAAAGCACATGCAAGCAAGCCACATGGAGTCCATGCAAGTACATGAAACACACATGCAAGTACATGCAACTCACAAACCTGCACATGCAAACAAAATGAAATCCCGAAAGATGGATCTGATACCACTTGAAAGGGAATGATGGTCATCCTAGAATGAACATATGAGAATAGAAGTGCCTTCAATAAATTTAATTTCATTTAGATTGCCTCAAAGACATGTACTACTATGCCACAAAGTGGAATCAAACATAGTTCATTTCCCACATTGACCCTTAGAGAAAAGTTAATGCTAATTAAATTGGTTCCAAACAACACCATTAAATAGATTCAATCAAGAAGAACCAATAAACATGAAAGATGGAACAAAATATATGAACATATAGATTTATGTGGGGAAACCCCTTTCGGGTAAAAAATACCAAACTCCAAAATCCCAAATCACCATTGTATTATTCAGAAATAAAACAATTACAAATAAAATTCAGGCTCCAAGCCTTACAAAGTTTACATCTTGTTCCATTTTGGAGAGAATTCGGTAGCATAGCCCTGTTCTATTTTCCTCTCATAGATTATAGCTGAACAATCAACCATTCAAAAAATCCCAACAAAGTTCTCATACATATTTTAAATCTCCATTGAACTCTGTCCATTCAGTTACTAGTAGTTCAACCATTCTCTCTTTCACACTTGCAAGATATTCATTATCCCACATGCATCGAGTAGATGAACCAGTTTGGGTTTAAATGCAACCACCCACAAAAGACTATGTGTTGACATGTTGACCTTTTTTCTTCAAGATAACATTGTCGCCAAGTCACCTTGACTCTTAATTGTTATCAGCTCATTGGAGTGTCAGAGATATCAAAGCATCAAAGCATTGAGCATCAAGCAAACATTTCTAGAATTTCCACTCAAACCCCTGACATATTTGATATGTCGATAGTGGAATGTTGGACCAAGGCCCCATCGAATCTATTAGAGGCCAAATATGTTGGAGACTTCACAATATTAAAGAACTTTCAATGACTGAACTTTGATCGCTGATTCATCTTACTACCAATCGCCAATACTCCAAAGGAGAATAAGTAACAAGTCTAAAACTTAACCAACTTAACGCACAACAAAAATCATGTCGATGCTCGATAAGAATAGTAACTTTGTCCTGTGATATTCAACTATCTATTCAACAATGCAGAGGCCCTAACACCAAGACATTTGAGGCACCATTTTTCAATAATCCTCGACCCTTGGAAAGTATGAATGGTGGTAGAATTCCGCTATTTCATGATAATGTTGTGTTGAATTGGGTTGAACAATGTAGGTAAGTGGATTAGAAACACATGTAAAATATTTATTTCCTTAACTAACTCATATCATTTTTGTGAATAATTAAGGTTCTGCGATCTGCATTAAAAAGCTATCTCAACTGAGTTATGAACATCTACTCAAGGCATGATTTCATAAATATTTCAACAATGTTTGGAGTTATGATTTTGACAATGCAAGGTATAAGAACTAAGTGAAAATATTGTTTCATATCTGATTGATGCCAGAGAAGAGGGTTCATTAAACTTGGATGGTGGTGTGTGACTCAAAGCAAGTAGACTTGATGGTTAAGGAAGAGCCGAAGGAGTGTTAACTAGACTATGAATCTACAGGTCTCAATTACTAAACCAAACAACTTTGTAAAAGATCATTCCTCCCTAACATTGATACAAAGTGAACTTTAGATAATGGATCTTTCCCAAATGATTCACCAGTGCACAAATTCTATGTATCATGACTAAATACATTGTTATTTTTTTATTACAATAATGATCTATAGTTTACATTATATCTATTTAAAAGTACAATATGACACATAGAGAAGGAAATCATCCACTAAAGGACCCATTTTTTACTCATATCAAAATAGAATATTCCTTCCACATGTATCTTTAACATAAGAAAATGTGGAGAGGCCCCAGTTTACTCCGGTGGACAACAAGCTTCCCATTGATGGCTCTGCCTCTCACTCTCCGCATCCCTTGGTGGATGATCTTGGAGAGGTTCAGGGAGCTATGGATGTTGGGGTGGAATCGAGCGATGTGGTGAAGAGAATGGACACTCTTGACAAAAGATTTTGGGGGTTGACCCGCTTCACCATGAAGTTGGGTCACTTTGTCACGAGCATCCTGTCTAATTCTATAAAGGAGGAGCTAGAGGGGAACAATAGCTAGGATAACAAAGAATGGGTGGGTGATGAGGTGGTGGACCTCTTGATTAAAAAATGGGACAATGCCAGCTAGCTGCTCTCGGTGCCTGTCTGTCGGTTGTTTCTCTGCAGTTGTTGTGCTGTCTTTAGGTTGTTTTTGTGTTTTCTTCCTTTAATGTTTTTTGTTTGGTCTAGTTATTTTTTAGCCCTTGTGGCTCGTTGTGATGGGTACAATGCCTAGTAAATTCTTCTTAAATTTTCAAAAACATAAGAAAATATAATCAAACGATTCATAGAAAAAACTTCTCTTACAGATTAGAATGCAATACATATACCAATTTACTAAAAGAACTTAAAACATATAACGTCTTTATAATACAGTTTGATTCACTTAAGGGTAGGAGGTGTAATATACTTTCTTTCTATTTAAGCCCTAACAAATAGCTTAATATATGGACACAATTCCCTTAACAAAGATTCAATCTTATTGCAGAAAGAAAAGAAGAACAAACAATACATATTTTCACATCACTTCCTATATTTACACACAACAATGCTTTATTTATTTATCTTTTCTCTACTTTCAAATAACTAAAATATACACATTTCAAAACCCAATGATACAAGGGGTGTTCTCATACAACACACCCTTTTTTACAAGAACAATATAATTGATTTAAAATATTCATATTTTATTTTAACTGGCCTTACCAAGCTTCAACATCCAAAAGAAAGGGAAGATTTCACCCAAAAGGTTCCAACACAGTTACTCTCTTTTCTTTCACAATCTGACACATTGTTTTTTACAATCCAATAATCCTATGGAACCTACAAGTAAACACATAGTACAAATTTCTTTCATGGCCAATGGGGTGTATATATACAATTAAATATATAAAAAGTAACATTACGTATACATATAATTATATATATTAATATATGTGTAACTATATTACTTTATACATATATATTAATATACATATACTATATACATATACAACATTATTTTAATATCTTTATAAAAACACTCACTCATAACCATCGATTGATATGTATATACGAAGTGTATATATAAATGTCACCTTAGTCCAATCAATATCCTATGCATATGGATAATCCATCCATGAGAATGCATAGGTACGTCTACCTAAGTATACTCATGTACGTATTCACTCACATGTATGCATTTTTCGTAGACACGTACATATATACATATATACATATATACATATATATACATTTTATGCATATATCTCATCGATATAACAATAAACACATAGGGAAGGACTTCCACTTAACATCACGACTTCATCACATTCCTCTTTCCAAATATTCATAAAACAAGATTGCAAACCAATATAAATATTCACAATCAAAACTGAAGATCACTTACCCTTTACCCCAACTAACTTGACTTAACTAAGACAGACTAGGGCGTGAGTGTGTGAATGCTCAATAAGACCGAATTAAAGTTTACCAGACCAAGTTCTTCTCCTGAGTGATACTTCCCCTCTCTTCTGAAGGTTTGAACCTGTTCTTGCATTCATATTACTTCATCATAACAATAGCTAGCAATCAATACAGTCATATACATCACATATATTTCATATACAAAACCATAAAGCATTAAATTGAAACAAACATTATTTCATCATATTTCCATTAGGATTCATATATAAAACACATTCACATTTATTAAAGCAATTTATGAAACAAGGTAATAGTAAATAGGTAATAACACATAGAGTGTAACAAGTGGAGGGGATCATACCCCTCCATTAAGATTCACAGGGTGATGAGTAAAACTCACATGAATACACATAAGTGCAAGAAGGTAAGGAAACAAACCATACACATGGGAACACAATACTAAACTAGCAGACCAAGGGACAATGAATGAGGAGAGAACAAGTATCATAGGGAACTGTACCTTTGTGGGGGAGAATTATCCTCCCTCACTGCAACTTGCCGATGAACCCTAGTCTCAGGGAATATGCTCACACCACCTTGAAAAACCCCTATTGGAGTGTCAATTAAAAGGGGTTCATCTCCTTATATAGAGTTTGAGAATGTAACTAGAAATAACTTAGTAACCAACTTTTATCAACACACCATTAAATTTCCAGTGTGAGCTTTTGACAAAAGGTAAGCCTAATATTCTAACATAACCTAATTAGATTGGCCTATTCATAATTTTTTGTTATGAAATAGGTGCATTGGCCTTTCCAATCAAGAAGAAAAATTAGTGAAAGACCTTGATAACATCATGCATTTGAAAATATACTATTGTTGATCATTATTGATGATGGGTCCACTCTTCATCGATTAACATATTTTAATACTCTTTTATTTCATACCCCTGTTGTGCTATTATGCCCATTTGGGGGTGTTTAGTTATACCTATGCCTTAAAGATCATGATTATATCAATATGCTCTTTCAAATTTATCAATTGACATGATTAACATTATCACATGATCATGTTTGTCCATTTTGGGTTATCTGAATTATAGTCCTATGAGTTTATGTTGATACACTTTTCAAGTCATATTAGGGGTCACCATTTTGTTCCTCCTTTACATTTGAACAATTATTTCCATATTTTTCACATGGGGGAATAATGTATTCACCCATTTTATATTGGTGTTGTTTTCAAATAATTTGACATTGGGGGCATTGTATGTTCCTCTTTCCAAATTGCTATACCTTATTACATTATATTTCCCACATGGGACATCTTATTCAACTTGAGAAGTCACAATTATATTTGGCATTGTAGTATTTTTGAGTCATCTCAATTACATTTGGAAGTATCACCCTAAGAACTCTTGCTTCTTCATATGGACCCTTAGCCATGATTTTGATTTGTAACATTAGGGACTAAATTCCTTACTAACCTTTGTGCTCTCATGTTTATGTATGCCACATTGGAGGGCACATGACTTTCCTAGTACTCTATATAAGTGCTACTATGTTGATGAGGTCTACAAGATCCTTTCATTTCCCATGTTGTAGGCAATATTATTATTCACAAATTTCATCTCTAGCCCATGTGCTTACACAAAACAATTTTTTATAATTATTGTTATGCATTTATATTGTTATATGATTTGATGTTTCTATTATTTCAAGTTTAGATGCTTATTAATTTACATGATTATATGTTTACATGCTTAAATTACATTTAATTTGCATGTGCTTGTTTTACTCTTCATAGAACTCCTTATATTTTATGAATATAACCAATTGTCATGAAGAATCTCATTTCCTATCACTAATGTTCCTATGTTTAGATATGTATATATGGCTCTAGGAAAATTCATCGTCAGTAATTACTTGGCGGTGAATTTTTCATCGGTGAATTGCTGGCGGTAAATTTTACTTCGATGAATTGCTGGCAATGAATTTTCTGGATTGCATGTTGTGTGTGTGAACATGTGGAATTAACTAAAAAGATAAACAAACGCACCAATGCGACATTATTTCAAAGGAAACTAATTTAAATGTAAAACAAACTCTAAAACAATAGCTCCTTCAAAAACATCCCATTGTCCTCTATCTCTAAGGATTCAATGTAAGTTGTTGGCTCTCATTTGGTGTAAGCAGTAGCTTGGTAGAATGGCAACTTAGAGAACGAGCTTATGTAACATGCATGTCTATTGCTAAATGATATGAGATGATTGAAACTAAGATTAAAATAGTTTGTGCAAGATTATTCTATCATGATTACAAAATGATAAACTAAAATGCTATGATATGCTCAAGAAATCTAGGATAATAAGATTGCTAAAATTCTTAACAAATGCAACTATAATTCTCACACTAGCTCAAATTCAGGGTCCTTTTCAAAGCACAAAGAGGCTGTATTTATAGAATTTTGGAGGCAAAATCCTAGTTCGCAAAGATCGACAGTTGAAATCAAGCCTGGTAAGATGAATGGTGAGAGATTTTGGAGGTTGAGAGAAAGATGGAAG